>PNEQ01129362.1:0-20453 GCA_003012365.1 Medauroidea extradentata
ACTCGTATTAAGGGACGGCACATCCAGAGATACGACACTTCCTTGCACAAGTCCTGTGTTACTTGGAAGCGAATAGCCTGATCATTCGACCACCGCGGCCCGTACTGGTATTAAGGGACGGCACATCCCGAGATAGGACAGTTCCTTGCACAAGTCCTGTGTTACTTGGAAGCGAATAGCCTGATCATTCGAATACCTTGGCCCGTACTCGTATTAAGGGACGGCACATCCAGAGATACGACACTTGCTTGCACAAGTCCTGTGTTACTTGGAAGCGAATAGCCTGATCATTCGACCACCGCGGCCCGTACTCGTATTAAGGGACGGCACATCCAGAGATACGACAGTTCCTTGCACAAGTCCTGTGTTACTTGGAAGCGAATAGCCTGATCATTCGACCACCGCGGCCCGTACTGGTATTAAGGGACGGCACATCCAGAGATACGACACTTCCTTGCACAAGTCCTGTGTTACTTGGAAGCTTTTACTTGTGCGAACTAGTGTCTTCGCGTATGGAAGCTAACAAAAGTGCCCTTGGAGCAGTATCGCCTGAATCCTGGAGTACACATCTTACAAAAAGTGAACTTCTTGTAAGCAAACCTCGCTAAATATCCAGCAAGAAAGCTTTATATACTAAAAATAACTAAACCTCTACTGAAACACGTATTTTTGCATACTGACTTTTCTTAATTGTATTTGTTCAGCCGTTTATTCAAATAATTTGCAACCCTAAAACTGTAAATACATTGATGTAAATAAACCCCGGTAGTTTTCAGATTTTTGCACTAACTTGACGCAATGCCTCACGTGTACATCTTCTTCGTGGTCAATAATTATATGTTCTTACATTCTCAAAGCCTTAGCATTCTACCCGCTAATCACATACGTGTTGTGTCGCAGTAACCTTGCTCTGATTGGCCCAGTCAAATTACTCACACCTCTGTACAAAGATTTAAGTCATTGAGCAGATGTGCAGATTTGTACCATTTTGCACTGAAACAAATTAGCGTGGAATTATTTTCATCACATATAAGTAATTTTAAGTTATGATTTCAAGTACTTATATTCCTAATTGAACCAACGAGTAGTTGTCTGCAGTGAAACCATGTAAGGTATAACAATTTAAAAACTTTGGTACTAAACATCCTTTCACTCTAGACCACTGCTGACTGGATATATTGGCAACATAAGTAGGCCTACTTCAAGTCGTAAAATTAAACTTTTACTTTAATTCACGTCTCACATCTTATGACATGACATATAAACCATATGTTGACGAGCCGGCGTTCTCAAAGTATACGAGGACTTATATAATCCTCACAAACGACTCATGAATGCAGCTGCAGCTACCAGGTTTGTTGTCAGGAGACATAACTTTATGGAGGTAACTGCAGTATACACTATAAAAGGCACCAAGTGTAGTTTACTATATTTTTCCCATGCACCAATGCCGTTAAGGGTGTTGCCTATCTCGAAGCCTTGACCCGAGCAAGGAGCATGTTAAATTACTCTCGGTGTGGCTTAGTAGTGTCTAACCTGCATACATGCCACAAACAACTGACTGTTGTTCCATCTAATACGGTGTTTCTAAATACCCTGAAAACAAACAAGTACGTTCATGATCGAGAAACACTAGAAGACCCCATCTCGTATTATTGTCCATACATCTTTAGTTCTGTAGCAACACTCTCATCTTCTCACTGCAGAAAATGGTAGTGTATGAAAGCGATACGAAACCATTCAAAATGATTCAGCCACGTCGAATATAATTTAACATGTAAATCCCTGACCTTGGCCACGCCTAGGCTCTCAGGTAGTTTACCGCCTTAAGGCGCTGGATACCTCCCAGCTCACATTTTATATTTTTATAGGATTCTTGCCAATAAGTAAATACCAAATTGGGTACAATTTTCATAAAGTAAAACTTATTTTGTCTGCGTAGTTTTCGTACAATAAGGAGTAAAATTAACGACTTTGACGTTTGTGTGTAGTCATAGTAAAACAAGTGAACAACTTATAGACATGAAACCATAGTGACATCGAAAGACTAGTTTTCAAAGTTTAAAGAAGTTACTGATAATTTCGGTAAACGAAAATCCAGTTCAACTAAACTTACTGGTATTTTAACAAATAGATTTATACATTTATAAAAATGTAAGAGGACTTTTCGTGAAGAAATGATAGACACGTCTTCGAATAGCCAATGATGCATAAATATTTCCTTCCTAGTGTCATCAATGTGTGTTAGTTGTACTTAAAATCGCTGCACGAAAGCGTCAAAATGGTAACTTTGGCAGCTAATTATCAAAAAATACGGAACCAAAAACCGTCCAACTGTGCGAAAATTATACTCTTTATAGAGACAAGAGAAATTTCAAAAAACAAAAAATATATATAAAATAACGACCTGGGAGGTCTCCAACGTTCTTGAAGTCCACTATTAAACACACTTCAAGGAACAAACTGCGAGCATATAGGCGGTATTATTACTGCCACTCGCACAAGTCTCACCCATATCACTCACATTTCCAATTGCCTCCAGCAAAGCACTAGAGAAGGATTCAGGTTACAGAACGTAGCCACTTGATGTGGCGCAAACTTTTAAGGGCATGCATGCCATATTTCTACAACCAATGCGCAGATCCATGTTTTATCCTTAGTTGCTGGTCAAGCGTCTATCTGGGAAGATGTTATCTTAACTGACAGCACCAATCACAATTACCGTTACTCCGGTATTGACGGGACAGTGTGTTGAGAGCTTGAACAAGAAGTTAAAATGCTCCAGCTAGAAAAATGTATGCGAGCAAAAAATGTTCCAGTTGCAAGTTGTTATGAGACGTTCTCGCGAAGAACAGGTGGCCCATTAACGGATCTGTAGATCGACCACTGGTTGGAGCTGTTTCCTTACTGAATAGTTGTGTTCGTACACCACAGCAGTACTACGCCGCCTCGGTATACCAACAGTGAAACAAGCTGCAGCGACTGTAGTCAACACCTACATAAATAACAAAACATGACAAACTCCAAGAGGAATAGTGTCAAACAAAAAAAAAAAAAAAAAAAAAAAAAAAAAAAAAAAAAAAAAAAAAAAAAAAAAAAAAAAAAAAAAAAAAAAAAAAAAAAAAAAGATAATTTGAAGAAAGAATTGAAAGAAAAAAAAAAACAAATGAAACAGAGAAAGCTCAAGACAGCGCAGACAATATCTAAGGCGAAGACAATGTTAGCCACAAAACAGGATGACACAACAGTGACGTCACTAGGACAGGACTAGAAGGAACATCAATGACAACACTGAAGAACACAGGAGTTCCTCTCAGACGAGATGGTTACAACATTTCCAGCAGACTAAACGACTTAATTGGAATTATTTACGTCTTGTTATTCACTTAAGGGTTAAGTACAGTCAAGTTAACTTGTTTTTCTCTCTTCTGTCTTGTTATCTTCATTCTCTCTTGTTGTTGTGAGCCGACATTGCACTGCAATGATAAATGTCAACAATTGCCCACTATATCATTCACCCTTATTGCAATAATCTATCAAACACACTGTTGCTTTAACCTGAGAACTGCAAGCAAGGCGGAAATAAGGACAACACTGGCACGCCCTACACTGAAGTGACGTATAGTGCTTCTATCACGAGACATATGAAGGTCGACTACCTGCCTGTTGAACTGAGTTGCCGCGAGTTAGAAATACGTGTTGCAGACTAACCGGCTCGTCTGTACGACGAATAGACATATGATATTATATCGCAGAAAACCACAGCCTCTGTAGGGCCCGTCTCTCTAGTCATATACCCTTGCGTAACTCAGCCTCATCGGAGACGGTTATGTTTATGTACGTACGTATGTATGTATGTATGCATGTATGTAACGCATAAATAAATCTGATGAGTTACTTCATCAATGAAAATAACTCTGTCGAGTTAAACATAACTTTTGTTATATTTATATTATTACTAGCTGACCCGACAGACGTTGTCCTGTCTTAACGATGACTATTTAAATCGAATTGTAATAATTAAAGTCGATAAATGAATCTCAAGGGCAGTCGCTAAGTGTTTGTATTCATTTTTGTTTGTTTTCTTGAAAATCCATGTTTTTCACATGGCCAGTTATATGTCGCCTGTTCCCGTGTCGGAATACCAACAAAACTATTTATATACTAAGAATATTGTATATCATAAAGCATTAGAATAAATTTTATTAATTATAACAATTCGATTTCAATAGTCATCGTTAAGACAGGAAGCATATAGACAAAATTATGGAAAACAATGTTCGTATTTGTTTAGCATCCTCAAGGCGTAATGGCTCTGAACTAACCGTGATGTACACTAAGAAATTCAGTTTTCTTTATTTATTTTTATCAATAAAATAACTCCGATCGAAGCAATTGTTTTAAACGATATTCAGATTTTTTACATCCTCTTTATCAAATGTTTATATTGTTCAAAGCGCATAGGTTAAATTAGAAATAATATTATATGGTTGTTAAGTATTCTTAAACTAGCATTATTAAATTTTCTAATTTTCCGCGCAATTTAAATTTTTTTTTAATAAGAACCTTCTCCTGACAATAACCAACATAACAAAAAAAAAGTTAAATCGGTCCAGCCGTTCACGCGTGATGGCGTGACCAAGGGAAATAGGTATATATATATATATTGAAGGGGAAGATGAACAGTAAATTTGGGAGTAGGAAGGTCTAATGGTTCCAACATATTGCATACGCTAGTAGAAAACTTTATAATTTAGCTTGCCTTTTTTTTTTAATTTTTGCTAAGTCACTCATTCGTAAGGCAATTAGACAGCTGGAAAACGTTTTAAGATATTCTAAGTGCCATGTTATAAATATTATCGTAAAAGTGATGTTAAAATAAATCCTTGTGCATACACACGCGTATAATATTATAATTTCATTTGACATTGTACTCCACACACATAAAACTGCAGGGTTCTTGTTCAATGCTGAACACAAAAAACTAAATGGAAAACAATGAGCGCCAATTTGGTGCTCATAGGTGCTTGAAACACACCCGTCCCACCCGTGTAGCTTATCCTCCAACGGATAAAAAAGCGAACCTCGAAGACTTCTCTGAAGAGCTATTGTAAAGCTTAAAGGTAAAGATTACTACTAAAGTTTCCTACGGTGTACAGGACTTGCGACACCTCGGAGCAGCTCTCTGTCACCCACAGTTGACTCTCGCAAGGAGGTCGTCTGCACAGATAGAAGTACATCGTGCAAGTTACTAGATTATTACATAACTGCTCAATGTGCAGGAGTAATGTCAGCTTAATAACCGCATTCAAAGTACGTTACACACGTGTATGCACATATAAGGTCCTCTATGAATCTGTCAAGTTTATTATCACGCGGCTGAAAATGCCGAAAATTTACGATACTTTTCAGGCAAGAAAATATAGGTGCAGAACCTTTTCAAAGTTATAGACGTGTACAATACACCCTCATCTTCATATATTGCATCATAAAATATTAGGATTACCATTGAATACCTCGTAGAGGCGAGCAACTGTTGAGAAGACTGCAAGCTGACTTGCGACTAGAGGCTAGGGCACCGTCTATAGGGAGACGTCTAGACACGTCATGGTCTCTAGCAAGAGAATGTGACTACCTTCATGTCGCCAGTAGTTCCACAAACAACCGAGCGCTAGTGGTCCTTTAGTGGAAGATTTGCCTTGTTGACATCTGGCGGTGTTACACGTTTTACGAGTAATTATGTACATTTATGTAAATATAGTAAACTGGTATTGTCGATATATGTCACGTATCCATAAATCCATTTGCACGTGTGTGGAACGGTTTATACAAGTCGGCCGGTAAAAATATTATGTATTGTTTTAGAACCGCAGTAAGACTTTGTGCAGTGTATAGTACCTACATTAAAAAAATATATATTTAGACAATTTTATCAGTACTCCCGTCTCGAAAGATAAGTTTTCAGTTTTCAGTGTACTAAAAATTACGTTGATCGACTCTTGTAGCATAAAACAATACAGAGGAAGGAATTTTTAAAGCCCTGGTACTTCGTACACGAGAAAGATTTCACTTGCATACCTCTGTAGAAAAGTAATTCGAACAAAATCTATTCTTTCCTACCCTACAAAACTTTAGAATCGTTGCAGTTGTGTTTACGTGTAAAATATATTGTTAAGGGCTTGTTCCCGAGTTTTTTTCAGACTGGTGCCAATAACTCAAATATTTTTTAACCAAAAGTTTTGAAAAAATTTGAGTCAATGTGCAATCACACGACGCACAATACCGTGGACGCGTTTTTTAAAATAATGTACCATTCGCCAGCAAAAAAAAATAATTTACTTCATTTTTGCTTATTTTCGCGACGAAAAACGTTGTACTTTGAGTAATGAAATCTAAAAAACCGTTCAGTATAATTCTACAAAAATATTCAGCTACAAATTATAACATATAAGTGTCAAAAATGTGCAGCGAAATTTCGATATGAGTATTAGGTAGCAATAAAAAAAATACTTTCGAAATCACTGCAAAACTCCGTAACAAGGCCTTAAGGTCTTTATTACTAGAATTCTAACCTGATTTTCGTTTACATGTGAAATTGTTGGTTATGGTGACGAAACAGCCAACAGCAATATTACTGACGTAACATATAGCATGTACGAAACTAATTTTTCCAACAACAACCACTGAAAAGCAAGGTTGGGGTACAATACCAACATTCACTACAAGGAATTACAAAAAATAAATTATATATATTCTACCTAAACACTGACCACTTGCAACATGATAAAAATATACGTCATTTGTAAGAAAACATAATCACAAACGCCGACAGTTTACCGTAGTTGACTTTACACCTACTTCACTGACTACATATTTATATATTGAAAAACGAAATTTTATGGCTGAAAATGTGTTCTAATACAAATTGCAATAAATTCTCTGGAATTTCAATTCTTTCTTCTATAATACAGACAATTCCGATACTGACTGCACGTTTTAAGCTGTGAAATATTGCTAAGCCAAATGCAAAACAAGACAAATCTTGTACTAAAAGACTACTAGCGCTGCGGCAGCTAGTGAAACTATTGACGACAAAAAGGAGTCCCGTTTTATTCCTCCGTGTCAAGATCTTTCGTTCATAGACCGTGTGCTAGGGTGAGGTGTGATGCACTTGTTGTGTCATCCATATCGCTCCCGCTCTTCTAGGCCTCGATAGCACAAGTTACGTTCATCCAGGCGGACGCCTTAAGACAAGTTCTCGCGCCAAGCTTATTTACCCGCCCGAGGCAATAGAACGGGAAGCAATATCGGCTACACTGGTACGGGAGTCAATTATTTAACACCGTCTTTATGCGCGGAGCCATAAATTACCACACAGTGATTTCCAAGTAGTAATTTTGATGGGAATCTAAGCAGTGAGTGAGCTTACAGTTGCGTTTGTGAAAAATATGGCGTAAATTCAAGTCTCTGTCTGTGTCTCACATCAAGTTGGTATTTTCCATATAAAGCAGTTTGAAAAGACGTCTCAGCCATCCTGAGAAGACACAAACATATGTTTATAACAGGTACGCGATATTATTGGACGACCACGGCGCGGCGGCAGTGTGCTCAGACCAGTCGACCCTCACCAGGGCTCGATCCTTGGAGGGGTTGGTCCTAGAGACGTGGCGGACCTTGCCGTGTGCTAGAGGCCCTTGCATCTGTTACGTCTCACATCATATCATGCCTCAGTCACGTCTGGTTGGCGATGTGCTGTCACCTCGTGTCGTAGTCAGATGATGGTAGAGGCGGTTCAAGGAGAATACTTACATGTAGTTGTGCGCGTTCCCTGGGCTTAGTCATGATATTTACTATGTTTACTCTACCACATATTATTGAAAACATAGCAACTAACACTAGACTGTGTTTTCTTTTACTAGTTAAAGCCAAGGTATACTCCATTTCATATAAGTTTGGATAAATCTGGCAGAAACTTATGGGCAATAATTTATATTTTGTTATTCGTGTCACTACACAAGACAAACTTTGCAGTGCAAATGCTGAAACGAACATTTCAGGTACATTCTAGAGATAAAAAGGTCTTACATTGTGCAACAAATCACAAAATACTGACAATTATTGCCCATAAGTTGCTGTCAAACTTATATGAAACATAGTCTAAGTAGGATTCGCGTCTGGTCTCTGGTTGGCAACGAGGTTGTTAGAGACGACACAATGACAGGAACTAGGAGAGCAATCAAACATGACCTTTGTGAAGTAATAAATAGCGATATTAGAGATAAGTTAAGTAGTTTCTCGTAAAACAGACTCGTTTGACATGCTACACCACAATTCATAAGCTACGCGAGGATGTCTGACTGCTGAAGAAGTATATCAATCTGACTTGAAATTATTATTCTATTGTTGTATTTTATGCAAATGACCACAGTACAACGGTATAGGACATCGTCAATGGAACCAAAAGAAAAAAAAATCAGTAACATAACAATCTACAATGATACAAACATAACTTTAAAAAGTTGAGTTTAAAATTTCTAAAAAATTAACATTGGACTGGCTAGCAATCTTACTAAACAGTGTTTGACCAATTATACACTATTTACAAACACATACATACGTATGTATGTATGTATTATGAGTATATAACATACACACGCACGCTCATAAGACTGTGCCAGTTAGAATAATTTTAAAACCATCCAATCACTAGAGATGGTGAAATTTCGCGAATTAAATGTTCTGCGTGTTAGAATCGAATATCCTATGCATACTCAAGTCCAGCCCATTTGTCCACTATAGCTGCTACTCAGTGGAACAACAGACAGTGAACGAATAGACGGGGCTTGAGTATTAATGGGATATTTGAACCTAACATGTAGTTAGTTAAATTTCACCATCTCTACCAACCACTGGCCACGAAGCCGGGCTGCACAGATGTGTACATAGTACATGGAAGTAAACTGGGGTAAATGTTGGCTTGGTGAGAAAATCTGAAGCAGCTATGAGGCGGGGAAGGGGGGAGAAGTGTGGAGATGCCTTACAAAGTAGATATACCCACCCACAAGCCAAATACAAGAGGTGCGAGCGTGTGTCCAACTTCGAAAAAAAAAAAAAACTGGACTTTAAGATGCAGAATGAAGCCATTTGAGGACTTTCCGAACTAATCATTTGAATGGGGTCCAACCGCATCAAGAAAGTTAATACTTTTATGGATAAATCGACTTAAAAGTGAAAAACTTTGAACTGTAATACAAAGACTTTATACGTATTTAAACTTCTGCTGCCAAATGTCTTTATGATTGAGTTGGTTCTTGGGACACAAACATGAATTTTAATGAATAGCAAACTAAATTATAAAAAACATTTTGGAATATGAAAACCAGAAAGTTTTATTTAATATTCTGGAAACATATAGGATAATATATTATCTATTTTATGAATGACTATATTATACAGCATTGCAACATCAAATCTTGTTGTCGTATTTATAAAGTTTAAGGAGAAGCGCAAGCTAATATTTTTCATTATTTCACTTAGCATAGGTTTAATATTTTGTAGCAGTCTCGGGACAGACCATGGTCCCTAGCCCCATCCCCTCCCCTTCTCACCGGATCAGCTATTGATCTAAAGGCATTAGTAGAATGTTAAAGCGCTATAATAAGGTATTTCAATGTGAATGATGGCATGTTTGGCAACAATGTGAAGTGTAAGTGAGAGGTGTGACTGTGAGGTTCGTCCTGAATAAGACGAGACAGTTGTGCGCGCCAAGCGAGCCTCGTAGTAACGTGAGAGTACGTCAGTGGTCGATATACCGAGGTCACACGAGCCTCACTTCGGCCAACTTCGTGGTCGTGACGTACACGCCGTGACGTCACACACGCTTGCTTGGTATTCCCAGTTCAGAGGTCACTAGGCATTCTTATTAGCTCTCCTTCCGTCTTGTCACATAACCTCACATGCCGACAAACATGTCAGATTGTCGTGGCAAGCAATCCTACCAACTCTCGCGTGTTCTTCACGCATTTAACATTCCTCTGTCTAGACGTAGTCTTTTACATACACAATTCAACTACTGAAAAATTTAACAAGGCGTGTCAGTTAAGTTCATGGTAAAATAACGTATTAAAATGTGAACCAATTTGAAAGTCAATTCTAAACCGACCTATCCTAGAAAATAGTTTTAAGCAACTCCGTGAGCAAATATAATATTGACATGCAAATTCCAGCGAATAGTACTAAGCGTTAACGGAATTAATTGTTGTACTATTCCCTCCTAAACAATGGATATACGGATACTGTGCATACGAATGAACTCTTGAAAAAAATAACATAACAGAAGAAAACAATTTTTTGGCTGTGGCGAATTTAGGTAGTATACTATATATTTACTGTGTACTGTGATGAAAATGTATGTTTATTAAAGTGATGAGGTTCAGTATAGTGTAGGTGTGTAGAGGGTGACACCTGAATATCCACATCAACAGAACACACAAGACAATTGAAACACAATTAAGAGTTCAAAACTATGTAATTTACCATCAGAAAAAGGTTTGATATCATAAAAGGAAACTGACTGGAATTTAAAATTAAAACATAATATTCAAAATCACACAGTTCTGAAATTCGTGTTCTAAAGTTAAAATGATTAAAGCAAATAAATAGTAGCACTCCAAATAATTTAAAATTTATCCTCAGGGTTCAAATACTAGTTTAAATTAAATGTCTCAATTAATTACTCGACTGCTCAATTATAAAGACTAATTTTCCCAGGACTTCTGGGTACAGGTATCTAGTTATCCTTTAAAAACGTCCAAATCTAGAAAATAAATAATTTGAGTTCTGGAAAAGTTCAACTTGATCACCATTAAAACACTTATAATCCATTGAAAATAGTTTGAGACCAAATGATTTGCAGCAATATACGAAAATTTTGGGTGACAAAGTAATGTTCTAATTTTCACTTAGCTGGCCATAATGGCTTATAACGGCGCCCTCTTCTGTTCTTGATGTCCACTATTAAATTACTATTGTAGTTCCTATCGCTCGACCCTCTTCTTTCATGGTACGCGAACCTACAATATTTACTATCTCTTGGTGGCACTATCTCAAATCCTATACTTAGGATGGGTCCAAATTTAAACTATTTTTAGCGCGCCAAATTAGTAAGCCACCGTTGGTTTTAAAGAAGCTACTAAAAAGTCCCTGTAGCATTTATGAAATTAAGGACTATAAAATCATAGTCTTCAATCCTTAACTAAAATAGCTAAAACGTGTTATGTATTACAAGAAAACAAAAATATAGTGCAATTATTAGTCAAACATTAATAAAATAACAATCAGTAATTAAAAATTGTTACATTAACTATAATTACAATTCTGTATAAAACCATTTAATATTAATTAGTGACTCGTTCTCGGCATATAATCGCCATGTTGTCATATTAATTAAACTTCGTCGGGGCTTTTAAAATACGGTAAAATATTACAAATACTCTTAAAACACATAATTTTGCATAAAATTACGTTTTTAGTTGTTAAAATATATTTCTGTGCCTTTTAAAACAAATTAAAAATACCGTTAATGCATTTAACATGAAGTTCATACTGCATATGTTACATGGCATTGGCACTGAGGAACAATGAATTAATTTCTCTCAGGTCATGAACACCTGAAGTTGCGAACAGAGTTTTGGTTTCACGTATTGATAACACACCGAGTATACACGTGAGAAAAGATAATTTGTACAAATACCAACCAACTATGGCAGTTTTAGCAGCAGTCAGACAACATCACAGCAGGAAATAACTTACGTACACACAGATGTTAGCTTCTGTGCTCGTACACTTGTCAACTGACCATGATTATGCTATTTTGAAACATGTCTTATGTGAGCGAGTACACGCGAGATAATACGGGCGAAACATTAAATCCTTAATGGCCCGCCTCGTGGCACATGTGTTTGTGTGAGTGAAGTATGGAGCTAAGGGCGACGTCGTATGGGCCATACAACGGTGCGTCGCCTCTACGCTTAAGGCGTGCAGTCTTCGCGAAAAAACAAATTTCCTATTGGACTTTAAGTGGTGACCCTATTATATACGAAATCACTTTACTAAAGTCCAATGCACCACCCTTAAGTGGTTTCACATGTATCACGTTAGTATATTTTCCACTTTAGCAGCTGAAAACCCCGTTTTAACCCATTTTGACGTGCGCTAAAAGGGGATTTATAATACGTGTGTTGTCTTGAAAGTACTTAAGGGCAGTCGTCTGAAGTGTGTGTTCTTTTCGTAGATGAACGGCGTGAACACACGTGTATTAGTTTCGGTGTAAAACTTATCCTTCAAACACGCTGCAGCGCGATTTTATGGCAACAAGGCGGGCCCCTTAACACACACGTCTATTCTGTATTTTGGCGGAACACGAGGAGTTTCCAGTGATCAGGGAGAAGATCACGCACAATTTTAATTGTTTAAATAACATTCACATCTGTACGAGATATGGTTGGTTTTGTGGATTACATTGTGACTTGTTTACTGTAACGAAATATTTCTTAGCTTTCATTGTTTTAGCATAGTGACATGTCGAAGTTCAAACTTGCGTAGAACGGTTATACGCTAGAAAGTGCAAGCACCTGACTTACAGAAATGAAATAATTCACACTGAAGACAAGTGTCATTGGCTACACCAAACAGCATTTAATGTTTGTACTGGTACGAAAATAATTTTAAAATAAAGCGTTGCGAATTTTATGAAATAAAAAAAAACACAAAAAATTCAATGACGGATTTATACATGTCTTAATACAGCCAATGACATCCTTCTTCAGTGTAGATTATTTCATTTCTTTCTGTCGGTTGCTTTTCCTTTCCAACATAAAACCATTTTATACAAATTTGGACTTTGACATGCCACTATACAAAAAACTATGAAAGCTAAAATATGTGCATTATAGTAACAAAACGTCACAATGTTTGTCTATAAAACAAACCATATTTCGTTCAGACACAAAACAAAACTATTAAAATAACTAAAATTTTCGCAAACTCCCGCCATGAGCAAGCTCAAACATTTTCCTTCACCAGAAGTTACATTTATACGCAAACATGATATAACTATATTATCTTATACTGAACAACGTAATCCTTTAGATGCAAGACCGGTTCATACATAGTTTGAGGTATTTTTAAGCTATTTTTAAATCTAGAGGGAGAAAAGCAACTTGGCAATATTTACAGGCTACAAACAGCTTTTAAGTCCCAAATGAAATGAGAGTTTTTGACATGCGACATTTGCTGCAACGACGTATGTCCAAAATACTTGTTTAATTTGTAATTTGCACCCATTGCAATAATTGTTCTAAAACAGCTTTAACAAAAAAAGTGTTGTGACTAAAGTAAAACCAAGTACAAAAAAAAAACTTAAAACTAGGATTTGCGTTAATCAAATAATTTATGGGTATGTAAGTATGTAGCTTACATTGGAGAAACTGGCAGGCCTCTTACCTCGCTCCCCAGAACATTACAAATAATAATAAGAAGAAGAAAGAAAGGTTGAACTGAAAATACATACTGGCTGAACATTTTTGGGGAAACACTTCCCTTGTTACTCTGGATTCAAACCAGACAAAAATAAAAATAAAATGGTTGATTTTTACTATCAGCAATAGGAAGGTCATCAACCAAAAACGTATTGAACGAAAAATAGTTATTTGGTTTAATTCAATTAAAAAGGAAACTAATTAAAAACAGATAATTCATTACTGCATAATTTCTTTCTTAACTAGAAGTAAATCAACCAGCAAACTTTACAAACTATTCAATTAGATTTGCCTTTTCACGCACTTTTTGTTTGAAATTAATTCCTCCATTGCTGAGATCCAACCAATGCTAACAGTTAAACCCTGCGCGTTCTGCCGTGCAGATGTTCCCAGTATATACTGGGTAGAACTGGTCTCCCTGTATCCTGTGCATATCTGAAGCGAGTCTCCTCAAAATAAATGTCTTATCTTTGCACACTTGAGGTTTATCTAACCATGAGTGGCAATCTGATACTTCTTTGAACATGCGTCATTACTATTCTCCGTTCACTCTAAGTTGAGTTCTGAAGAAAAACAAATAACGTAATATCATTGCACTTGGCTAGATTCTAATTGGCTCAATTTGCGCGTCCCGCCAACGCACTATTTCCAACCGACAAAACTGTGTACAGTCGGTATTATATGAAACAACAACATCCTATATATTAAAACAATATTGTGTGACAATTTCGTACGTGTTATCGACATACGGAAACAAAAATTACATGAAAACTTGACAAAAATATTGACATCATGTGCAATTACAGTATATTAATAATTTAATTGTAATTATCAAGCCATGACTAACGATCGTATTCAAATATTCTGGTACTAACGTATCGGAAATTCGGTACTACATGCAGAAAAAAAGTTGTCAACAAAATGTGAATAACCTTACTTTAAAAGTCCTCCTGGATAATTTTGTACTTCGTTTTGGAAAAATTACATTTTATAAATCACCACACAATCTGTCTGTAAAGAATGTTATGTGATATTTTTAATCTTGCCTCATAAACATCACCGCAGTTTGCTTAGTAATGAAGACATATCCACGTTTCGAAAACCATGCAAGACATTTTCACTGTTCACGTCCAGCATCACATAACCTAACCCGCATGCGATTGCGATGTAAACGTTAACCGACGCGAGGACGGAACGAAATAGATCAAGGAATTTAGGTTCGGACGAACTGGAACGGAAAATGGATACACGGGAAAACCATTCGCAGTAGCCACAACATTGACGCGTTAATGTCCAAAAATACTTTAAAAAATAAAACATATCAGGTTGTGATATTTCTGACTTATTTTTACAGTGGTAATTATTACTGAACTAAACTTTTGGTATTTACAGAGTATCGTACATCTCTAAATACTGGCAAGTGTACCAAGAAACTCGTACGTGCAACAGTACGTCAGTCGTTCAATAACTAGTGAATCAACTGTACGGACGTGTCGTCCGCTAACTATAAATGTAGTATTAATAAACATATAGCGTCGTAGACTGTGTTTGCAACGTCTGTACATTTTAGATATTTGTTAATAAAACTCTCTTATTAAGTGACGGAGTAGTAAATTTATATGTACACGACAGATAACAAAGATCTATTTCTTTTGCAAGATCACAGTGCACGGCGGTCGGCAGCCAATGAAAATGTTTGTTTATAATTCGTTTTGTTTGTCCTAAAACTCAACTTAGAGTGAACAGAGAATAGGGGCGGGAATTTTTGGTGAAAATATATCTGCCTCACTTTGTTTCAGTGTCTTACGTGCAAACCTGCAGCTCAACTTCACGACTATTTGCAGAGTGTTTTTGTGCAAGGTCGTTATTCACTTGACTGTGCCAATCAGTCCACGGTTAACTGCCACATAACACGTCTATGATTTGCGGGTTTAACCTCCAGATGCTGGGTGAGTGAGCTTCGGTAAGTATAGGTCTGTGAGTTCTCGCCTGTCGGGCAAACTTTGCACGTCTCCAGCTATAGTAGGGTACGTGGAAGTTACTCGGTTAGTAGGGCTAGGAAGAATTCGCGAGTTCAATGGCCTGCATGCTAGGATCCAATTTCCTATACATACTCAAGCCCCGTCTATTAGTTCATTGTCTGCTGTCTGAATGAGTAGCAGGTAATGGACAAATGGTAGGGCTTCGGTGTACCAGAAACATTTTCGCGATAACTACCAGCCTCTAGTAATGAATCAATTAAGTTGTCTAGCCTAAGTTATCAGCTTGCATACAGCAGATCACTACCTGGCTAACCTCTAGTGACTAACTACTCTGAGGCGCTTATGAAGATCCACGAGAGTATGCTAGGTCAGACCACATTTCTAGTTCTTGGTGTTTGGAATATGACCCCCGGTAACATTTCCCGTGTTCAATACTTTAGCTGATGGCCTCTCGGTCAACTACTGAAACCAATATTATATTTTAATATAAAAACAATACGTGTAAAGAAAGCATTTAACAAAATATTTATCATGTGGGTAATATGTAGGCTTTTTTTACTCTCGTCATTTTGAAACCTTAAATACCATTACACTCAGAGGCGGTAATCAAATCCTGGTATTCGACAAACCCTGGTCACATGACCGAGATAACCTAGTTAACTATATGCGATTATATTAAGTCACGAGGTTAGCTTGGGTAGAGCACATTTTTTTTAGAAATCTGCGTTGAATCAGTAATCAGCGCAGAGTAATAAGTGAACAGGCAGAACTATGCTTGCTTGTCAGCTGATTGGTCAAACCTGGACACGTAGCTGAGAAACTGTACAGAACATATTCCCAGAAGGTTGCAAAGTAGTGTTAATACGTGACGTTTTTGTAAACATCTTCTGACAAGTTACTGAAACACACAAGACTTTTTTCAAACTTAAAACTTTGCTGGTCTGATACATTTTAAGTGACTAATATATTTTCTTCTTTGTCACAATTTAACTTGCGATCGAAATTATTTTTTACTACGAACTTAAGTATTTTATATTTCTTGGTAGTACTACAGAACGTGGTTCTCTATATCATGTGAACATCACCTGGAGCGAGATACAGCGCCTACGTGGTTAGGCAGCAGGCAGCGCTGCTCGGCGGGTGTGTCGTACACCAAGGCTTCCAAGTAGTTTACTCGACCACCACGACAGCGCGCGCCTGATCAATATGCAGCCCGGAGAGCAGCGCGGCACTGCGGGGCTGCCGTCAACCCAGGCGCAAGTAGTTGCCGTCACTGCCACCAGGCGGCTGGCCCTGCCACAGAGGCCGTGATTGGCCCGAGCGGCCGGCACCGCCCCGTTGCCATGGCAACCAGCCCGGCTGGACGTTACATTGCACAGTAGTCGCTCGCTCCCCGGAGCCTTGCTTCCATATGGTGTGAGCCACACGTGTCTGCCCCGCCTTATCCATACAGCCTCGATTATATGGTGAAAAGATGACAGTGCTTTACATGTACATCCCCAGCTCTGCTACACGGTTATTGGCAGCGTTTAACTGTACCAATCAGACACAATGCGTCTCTGATTAGTAGAGACATGAACTTTTCGTGAAAAGAAATTTGCCTCACTTTGTGTCAGTGACTTGTGTGCACGTTTGCAGACTTGCTTCACTGTCAGAGATTGGATGTTTTGACATTCGTGTGTCGTGGGGTTTTACACGCAAATCACAGACGTGTGGTGTTACAGTAACCTTATTGTGATTGGTAGAGTCAAATGAGAAACGTCACAGTTCAAAGGCACGCTGCCAATATCTATGAAGCAGAACTGCAGACGTGCACATAAGGCACTGGAACAAAGTGGGGCAAAATTCTTTTCGCGAAAAGTTCATGTCTCTACTGATTAGTCAGTAGAACCCACAACAAGTAACTATGAAGCAGAGCAGTGCGTGCAGAAATATTTTAACAACAAAACCACGTTCACTCAGACAACATAATTTAGGCATATTTCAAAATACTCCTGTAAGTTAGCTCGTTCAAAAATACATTTGTGCGCGCATAACATTTGTTTACTTACATAAGACGTGTACAAGAAAGACAAATACAAAAACCGCCCCTACCTGTACTAGCTCGTGTACAAGCCTTGTATGTCAGCCACTAGTTATAGCATGCTCGGTGTATTAAGAATAATATACAAGTCTTGTATGCCAGCTACTAGTTATAGAATGCTCGATGTGCTATGCATGGTATTACCACAGGCCAGTTAACACAATTGAAGTGAAAACTTACAACAGTTCAAGGAGTAAATGTGTTTAAAATATTCAAATTCAGTCTAACGAGAAGCTTGAGACATATGTTGTGGGTTCAGAGATCTGTACGTTATTTCCCACAGTCCTGTGTTAGCTCTACCCACAACCGTTTCTTCATTGGCCGTTGACTCGATCACTGTTTTTGTTTTCTTTCGGTTGGGTGTTAGTTAAGTGTTTTGTAAGTTATTCCTGTAAAGTGGTGATACAACTATATAAGTAAATGTTACGATTGTGCGTTTCAAGATTTTTAGAAATGTTCGCGAGACTGTCTTGCTCGTGAAATAGATTTATCATTCAAGAGTGAGGTCTACATAGATAATTTTTAAGAAATGATTAACTTTTAAAGGTATCTACAGTACGTTCGAAGTGGTTGCATAATGTGTACAACCAAATGTTCGTAAAACGTCTACCTGAGAAAATACGACGTCAGCTTTACATAATATTTCTGGATAATTATTACTAGAGAGGGTGGTATATCGCGAAAATGTTTTGTGCCAACATAGCCTTGAAAACACTGTAGTTTTTCGCAACATGAATGGTTGGCTGATCTACGACTGACCCTTCATAGCTGTCTACAAACCAATAACAGGCACCAAATATTACAATAGCGGGATTCTTATTGGCTCAGTCAAATAGGGCAACAGCTCCAAGTACAAGCTAAGGCCAGTAATGTTCTGGTCACCTGAACGTGTGTTGGAATCCAGCAAACAGTCAAGTTTTCCCGCGATAAACCATCATCTCTAATTATTACCGTTAGTTTAGTAACTTCTTAGACGAAACATTTGTGGAGACGTGGCGTATTTTTGAATGTTGATGATGCTATGTGTTAGTGTACTTCAGAGGCAGGGAAATATGTTGAGACAAGGTCCGAGCAAAGGCTGTGCTACAATTAAGTAGTCCCATGCTGTGTCCATTAGACACTGATTGCCGATTGGCTGAAATGATCACGTGACACTGTCCCTTGCTGTCTCTTTGTTCCATGGTTCGTCTTGTCTCCTGTATATGGCCAATATTTATAAATTTGTCCCTTCGTCTTATGTCCTTCGCCAAATTAAAGATGAAGAATTTTCAAAACATTAAACGCCCCAAAATTAGCTCGTAAACATAAACATTCGTGTTCATAGTGTCAATATAGAATGTGGAAGGTAAGTAGATAATTATCTAAACAATAAAATAATATTTAAACAAAAATAAACGCGAATAAGTCCCGCAAACGTAACTAATTCACGAAATTTTTAAAAACAGTTTTAAAAACAACCGTGAATCCTTTATTATTAATCAATTTTATTATTTATTTATTGTCAGTCTCCGAATCCACGTAATATATATATATATAACAAAGAGTAAATGGATGGCGAAAATACGTAAACTCCATAATAATTGACTGCACTGTGGTGTCGCTTTTCTGAATCTGCAGGACGAGACAGCTCTGTTGTGGCGTCATATTTGTTGTTGTCACTTGGTGATGGTAAGAGACGATGGGACAAGAGGACATGAAGGACCAAGGGACATGTAAATGTAGCACGGCGTCAATACTCGCTCATACGCCGTGGTCGGATATTAGTTTGTTAAGTTAAAACATATAAGTACACGGTGGATGGATTTGAAAGCCGCACAGCGCTCCACGCAAAGAAA
Source organism: Medauroidea extradentata (assembly GCA_003012365.1). Classification (NCBI taxonomy): domain Eukaryota; kingdom Metazoa; phylum Arthropoda; class Insecta; order Phasmatodea; family Phasmatidae; genus Medauroidea; species Medauroidea extradentata. The sequence continues at coordinate 19,439 of PNEQ01129362.1, forward strand.
GTGGAAAATATTGGTTTATACTTCGATATTATTTTGTTTTCCACGTATCCGTGATGCTTTGTGAATAACCATTCTGTATTATTGCATAGATTAATTGTTCATTCTTTCATTGCTCCGCGAAATAAAAACCGATTACAAGCACAATTGAACTAGCGACAACATGGAGTACTTCAAACGGACGATGCAAAATATATTTTTAAATTATTTAATTTTTATTACGCACACAATAATTCCCCAATATGTCAGTATCCGTCATGAACGTCACTTGGATGTTGATTTATGCTCTAGGCGGACATACTGTAAATAAAAACGTACAGTACATAAACAACAGAATACGGCTTGACGAAGTTATTAGAGATTAATACGCTACTTCACGTCAGTAAATATCAAGACTACACAGTCAATATGGGTAACTAAGCCTGTTCAAGTGTTTCATTCTTGTAATATTATGACAAGAGCCGTGCTTGAGCCAGGATTGCTTCCTGTAGCTAATTAACACCGCGTTGGTCTGCTCAGTCACATGAGCATTAACCAGCCAATAAACACAGATACAGAAGAATTACACCAATCACGTCAATTATCGGATGACGCTGTCTACATTGCGAGACTATTACTAGGGGCCATGGACTTCCAGGATATGATCTCTGCACCGCTTAGTTTGAGTGCGTTATGTGCACGCATGCAGCTCTTCTTCCTGCTTACACTGTAAAAAATAACTTGATAAACGTTTAGGAAGTAATTAAGCTAAACACAATATGGAACAGTTACCATACTTCCGCCTTGTAAATATGCAAACTGTTACACTTGTTACAATACAAGTTTGGTAACTTTAGTATACATTTGACTGTTTTATAAAAAGTTTAGTATTGCTACCATGCATGTCTGGGAAACTCTTCTACCATACTTACTATCTTAGCGCTCCCATACGCTCGTGTGTCAAATGTAGTAACTATTTGTAGAGTATACGGGCATGTAGGGGTGTCACATATTAGACTGTACCAATCAGAACAAGGTT
>PNEQ01129362.1:20553-32029 GCA_003012365.1 Medauroidea extradentata
GGGGGGGGGGGGGGGGGGGGGGCAGGGGAGCAGACTGCCCCGGGCGCACGGTTAGATGGGGCGCTGGTGACGAACATTTTTACTTGCGAATGACATGTAAACGAGCGTAAAACGGATACAATATCTACCAATATTTTACTAGTTTGGTATTTTTTATTAACCTTGAACGCCATATAATGTTATAAATACAGTATTTATAATTCGAATGCACTCTTAAAACACTGCTAATGGTAGGTAGTATGTACATGTTTTATGTATTTCTACTACATTGTTATACAGTTATATACACGAGCGCAGAACAACGTATGCGAGATACGTTTATTACAGTAGGGTTGATTGGACTGATGGGAGAAGGGGCGGGAAATGAGGGAGGAGCTAGTCACAATTCTTGCCCCAGGCACAGACTAGATAATAATACAGACGTGAAATGACTCGGCGGCTTGTTTGATACGGGCGATCTTCGCTGCTTATTGGATGCCCGAGGTTGCTAATACCAGCCCCGTGTATGTTTGGCTCCTGTGTGTCACGGCAGGTTTCCTATTGGCCTAACTGTTGGCAAGCAGAGCAGCTGCCTTACGCTGATTGGCCGTAGGCGTATCCGCCATGTTGCTGGCCAGCGAAGCCATTTTACTGGCGTGTGTGACTGAGTTCGCTGTCCTACCGGCTATTTCACTTCTGTATTGCTAAATATTCTGTGGCCCGGGCGAAGGTAAGCCTAGAACCATTCCTGCGTGGATACAATACCAACCATAAGTTTACCACGTGCGCTTTATGACTGAGATCGTGAGGGCAATGACTGAGTGCGTTAGTACGAATCACGTGAGCGATATTGTAATATAATTGGCGGCGGTGGCTTGGCGTGTGTATGCTGCAAGGTAAGCTGTACTTCGCGAAGTCTGTACAAACTCATCAGTTGGCTACAAGTAGTGGCTAGGCACGAGTGCGATGCCACTCTCGTATCTGTACAGACGTCATCAAGTACAACTTACCTGGCAACACACCCACGCCATGCCACTGATTGGCGGTTACGGACACAGTGATAATCATTTCTAGAGTCCCGGAAATGTCGCGGATTCAACTGAGGACAGGTTGGATTTCTAACTCATGTATATGTTGGAAACTTTTTAGATCTGGTCGTAGTTTATTAAACGTGACCTTGAGGACTCTCAACCAATGGCGGACATGCATATAAACACTCGTGGACTCCCGCGCGACATCGTCAAATGTGCAAATGCTCACTCACTGGAGCAGCAGACAATATACAAGTATCTAAGGACATAGTGTACACAGGGCTGTGCAGTCCAGCCTTCTGGTCGTTCAACCAGCGAAATATCAGGATATCTAACATTACATAGTTAACCTAGGAACCATTACGGACCGCGATGGCAGAGTGGTCGGACCATTCGCCTCCCACCAAGGTGATCTGGGTTCTATTTCCAGCGGGGTTCGGTCCTTAGATTTTCCCGTGAAGAAATCATGCGGGACGATGCCGTCGGTCGGGCCCCCTCATTCCGGCGCTGCTCCATTCTCACCTCACGTCACTTTTCACCAGCGCTGAAGACCTCGATGTTAAGCGCTGGCCAAAACCTCTCTCACTCACTGGAACCTTTACAAACCAACAACTTCTGTGTTTATAAAAGGAAGACAATGTGAACGCATGTTAATTGATATTATTTCCCAGAATGCACTCCGCGTGGGGAAGGTTTCACTGACCTGTACAACAGTCTCCAAGAATATATGTGCACGCCAACAGACAACAACTGCTCATTGGCTGGTGATATGACATTATTGTGCCTGGTTTAGTTGCTTATTTACTGACTAGAAGTTCTGGAACAACAAGTAAGTGAAGAGCCTATTGAGAGAGTGACACGAACATACAATTGTTTGTGTTCCAGCTCGTACCATACAGAGAGAGCGTATCTCCAGTGCCGCTAGATGGTCGCTATATAACAGGTGTGTGTTGGTCTCCACATGGTGGTGGCGGGGGATTGATGCTGGAGGAGAAGAGAGGGGGTAGATCCCATGGCAAGGGGAGGGGGTAGGAGGGACGGTATTAACCCTCGCTTGCATGTAACTCTCGCGGGGATACTTTCATCGAGCCGTCACACACGATAAACGACGTCTCCAAACAAACTGTACTGCAACATCAGGCAACAAGCATTATAGTCGGCAACCCCACAATTACTTGCAAATACTCAGCTTGTGTGATGATTCCGGCTTACAAAACATTTGCCTATCAAACAATGTTAAAAACATTTGTTCGGACTGTTAAACATACTCACTTCCTTGACAACATTTTTGTACAAATACTATGACAATTCCCGGTCACTTTAGCAGTGACGTGATGGTATATAGGGAATATATTTCTTCCAACAAACATACTCTTGAAAATGCTGCAGTTTCTTGCAACATATATGATGATGTGATATACGTCTGACACAACGTAGCTGTCTGCAGACCAATAACAAGCATCAAATGTACAATAGCGGCACTATTATTGGCTCAGTCAAATACGGTAACAGCTCCACGTACAAAGTCAGACATGTTTTGGTTGGAACACAGCAAACAGTCACGTTTTCTCATATCCAGGCTCATTATGATTAGGAAATTTTTCTCTTATGCATTTTCCAAGTTGCCAGAGCATCGTTTAATTCACTTTTGTAATCCACACAGCATGGTTTTGTTACTTTTAAGACAGCTGTAACCACTCCCGTAAGTAAAGCACTTTTTCCTTGTCAACTTTTTCCGTTATAAAATAATGAAGATAGTGAGGTTGTAACAATAATTCAGAAAATAGATTACGCTTTTATCTAAGCCCTGTTGTTCCAAAATGTTGATGCAGCCACTAAAACAGATGTTATCGACAAAACCTGATAAAATCAAAGTGATACGGATCAATCGCTCTTAAAAGAAAAGAGATAAAACCCGATGTTATGGGTTTTCTGAAATTATTACAGAAAAACTAAACTATTCCAATCCTAGATAACGATTAGTGGCACGAAACATGTGAAAATATGTTGCCAGACAGTCACATTATCTTATGGACATAAGGCATTGAAACAAATTGTTGCAGAATTCTTTTCACCAAAAATCGTGGGCTCTACTTATGAGTATAACATACATACTGAGCGTCATAAAATATACGATGTTTCGCCTTCAGAGATTCCACACTAGAAGAACATTGTATAGGAAATGTCTGCTCGGGAAGTTTGGGAAATTTACAAAACCTAATGTTCTATGAGTTTTTTTTTTTTGCATGTAAGTTTTGAGAAGAATACAAATTTCAATTAATGCACGAAGCGTTCATAATTGTATCGCGTTATTCGTGCTGCACGAGATTAAACATGACGAGCCGCAGTGTACGTACTGAGTATATGCAGTGGCTGAAAGTCTTGTAAGTGAGTCATCTGATTGTGACAACTACTGTACCTCTTCTAGTTTATTATTAGTTGTTACCTGCGTCAACGAACATTCCTGTGAGAAGCGACCTCGCTCTAACTACAGTGCACATCAAACTACTTCGCGATCACAAAACATAAAAGTGCGACATACGAGGGGGAACGTCTGGATTCAAACCCGCGCAATGATGAGTACCGCAGCTCCCGTGTTGCGTGGATATCACTAGCAAGACAGACAATTAGAGGACGTTATTGTGGTCCAGTGGAGAGAGGGGGAGGGGGCTAGAGGAAATGTTGTGGTCTTACTTCACTGGAGAGGCGTGTTGCTACAAGATATGAGTTCCAGAACATGTTCCAGCTGTGTTATCTACCTGATAACAAGGCCCATGACCAGCTAGCTATCAAATAAGTAGTTAACAACTCAAACATTCAGATTGTGTAGTAGATACATAAACGCTAAAAAACATCAAATTGTATCTGTACGTTTTTTTAAAATATATATATCGATAACTACAAAACAATCGTTTACAATACTAGCCACCTCTATGCACAATCAAACGTACGAGATGTCGGCGTCACAGATCGTTCACCAGAAATAAATTACAGGAGAAAATTATTTGCCTAGAAAGTTGGTAACACCTGTTGTCTAAGGTTGCAGGATTTGTTTCATAAGTAGCGAAAGTAATATTCCGCTAGTTCACTGACCTGAATGTTATAATCCACTGTACAGTGTATACTCAAGACAAGACCATTTGTCTGTTAGCTGCTGCTATCTGGAACAACACACAATGAACGACTATACAGGCAAGAGTATACATTTGATTCTAGCAAGCGATCCAGTGAAGTCACGAATGTTTCCTTTTATAACTCATAACTAATGAGAATACTTTCCTAAGTACTTGTAGAAATGAATTAAACGAATGTTTTAACAAACTTTAGTGCAGAACGACCTTGAGGAACCTGTAATACTGAGCTTTACAAATGCGTAGCAACAAGTTCCGACTGTTCCTTTTTTTACGAAAGTACTTGAGGTGCATTAGTTTTGGAACTGTACGAAACTAAAATACACCTCAAACTATGCCCTATCAGAAAAAAAATACTTCTATCTACGTCCCGTAAGTTAAAAATTTTAGCATGCTTATTAGAAACATTTTCGGTCTCGTGTAAACCGACAGACTGCCATATGTGAATAAAAGACGAACTGGTTTCGAAACAGACACGCATTAAAACGTCGGTTGGCCTTGCAGCTATACTTGCCGCAAGTAGAATGACACTGTCATTGCGTGCACTGCCATAGTATGGTACTGCATGCCGGTTGAGTGGCTTGCATGTAAAGGCGACACTGCATTACGTACGCCGGCCAGAGGCACCCTTAACACTCCACCTGATTCTTGCCTCCCGCACAAACACAGCACATGTACGGACCAACTGAATGTGGGACATCAGAAGCCGAGTTTCAATTACTGATGTTTCATTTTATTTGTTTCCCACTTGTTCAGAAACATATAATAAGATTTATCACTATCGCGTTCTAGTAAATTATATTACTTTGCTACAAACTCTCAAATCTATTATACCTGACCAATATTGATCACGCAATTAGTCGCACATTATTACTCATTTATGAACATATTATCGCGTTTTCAAAGTATTTTGGTAATTTGTTTGTAAAAACTGGCAACTAACAGCCAAGACATTACTACAATGTTAAATCGCTGCAATAATATCGGTTTTATTAATTTCAGCGAAGCAGTGTTAAGATTTACAAATGGGTAATTCAATACATGGGAAAACACCCCCCACTTGAAGGACATATTTATCAGTGATTTATATTTTTAACCCCCGACGCAAAAATAACGGTTTTATAAGTTTGACATGTCAGTGTGTCTGTCTGTGGCATCGTAGCTTCTAAACGAATGGACAGATTTTGATGCGGTTATATTTGTTTGAAAGCTGACGTGATCGAGTGTGTTCTTAGCTGTGATTCAAGGAAATATGTTCAGCCGTTTGAAGATCATCAGATCTTTCTTAGGTTTTTTTTATAGTGAATGTGAGCAATTCTACTGGTCCGATCGATTTTAAATTTACAATCAATTTTATTTAAGTCTTAATTATCCTACGTTGGAATCGCAATATGGAAGTCTCGGGTTCGATCCCCGGCTCCGGCCATCCAGATTTCGGTTTCCCACTATTTCCCGAAATAGCTCCAGTTGAATTCTGAAATGGTCCCTCAACAAAGGCCATGGCCGACTCCTTTCACAGCTCCTGTCTTGTACCAAGTGTTGTGTCTCCGTCTACATTGACCTCGTTGTCGACGAGACGTGAAACCCACTTACCTTATATTTTCCTGTCTGACGAAGACCAGCCAAAACACAACCCTCCGATAAGTAAATGTAATCGAACGATGGCGACTTTCATAATACGGCGTTTCAAAATAATGCTTGCACAATACTTGATATGTGGCGTAGTTAAGTTGTTTACAAACCAACGACGAATGTTGAACAATAACGACAAACTTGTAGCAGGTTCTATTGGACGCGTTCATGACAGTCTACATTTACTGGATCTTTAGACAACGATACGCTGATTGGAGCGTGTGACCCTCTGACGTCACAGATGTGTCGAATCTCCCGTGTCCTCAGCAATCTGTGTCGCAAACAATAGTTCCGAAAATTTAACTTTTGTCCTCAGCTCGGCCGTATGTCGTAACGTGAGAAAAGAAGAAGAAAACTTTTTGTGTACAAAATTAGTTTTCCCGCGCGCAAATATCAAAACACTGCCAAACAAACATTCCACGCCAATAAAACTATACTAAAATATAATCCAATTCATTCAATATTGCATTACATAGAACTTTTAAATAACTGATGCCTAAATGGAAGTTACTTGCGGGAAACGGTAAATGCAATTATGTCTGTACTTCACAATTAACAAATGTTATAAGTTATAATTAATTCATAGGTAGAGATGATAATATACCGCGAAAATATGTTGTGCCAAAATAGCCTTGAAAACACTGTAGTTTCGTGCAGTATGTATGACACAACGTAGTTGTCTGCAGACCAATAACATGCATCAAAATATTACAATAGCAGGATTCTTATTGGCTCAGTCAAATAGGGTAACAGCTCCTAGTACAAGCTAAAGCCAGAAACCTTCTGGTAAGCTGAACGTGTGTTGAAATCCAGCAAACAGTCAAATTTTCCCGCGATAAACCATCATTTATATGCAAAGGTAATATAAAAATGTTAACGGCACATTAGACTGAAGTGCATGTACGTAAGTAGGTCATAAGTAATAACGGATAAACGGGAATGAACATTTAATTACATGCCGGTAAAAAAAAAACTTCAGCAGTGTACACTGCGCTAAAAAGTGCTAATTACGATTAACGTGAAACGAAAATTCGTATGGTGTAGTTTCCAATTTAAAATTGCAAAATAAATACTTCAGAAAATTGTTAGGTTCGCTGTATTTATTGCGCTCTGGCGACGGTATCAAGTTCGGACATTAAAATATTGTATACCATGCTCGCACAACGTGGATAGTGACGTCACTGTACACTGAGATAGTACGTGCAATTGTAGATAGGCATTTACTGACAGGACACTAGTAGTTGGCAGTTTAAGAACGTCACAATGAAATAAACAACTAGTGTATAGGGTAAAGTAGTATAAATGAAGAGAAAACAAGAAAGCTAGGAGGCAGTAAGCGGTGCTCGACAGAAAACAGACGATGTTATTGACGATTAAACGCGGCAGTAAAATACAATTAGGGGCGGCAGTTACGAGGACGTAAACACCTGCGCTGTGGGAAAGTGTTTACACGAGGGCGGTGAGGGGGGAGAGCTGGGGCGCTTCTTCGTGTCGTGAATAAATAATGACAGCGTAGAGGGGAGACGCCAGGCAGAAGTTGCGAATATGACTCTCGCGGGAGAAGAGAGAGGGAGGGAGAAGTTGTTGATTTACATGTCCGGAGTCAGATCCGCGCCTCACCACGCACGTCGATAACACACCAGGTATGCAACCACACATACACTCACAACTGCGCGTGGACCACGGACTTACAATACAACCACGGCTGTCCCTACATGCGCTATATCGCGACTGAACTCTGTTATCATGCGATATTCTATGACATTTATTAAGGGGGATGGAGCGCCAAAGCAGTGCATTTTCACAATTTTTGTTTTAACTTTTTCCCTTCGCTTATAATCGGAAATCAAGGCTCGACAATCCGTAGATTACACTTTTGTACACCTTCTTACTTTATTACATAGTCACAGACTTTTTTATTTTTGGAGCACTGATGGCAGATCGGAAAAAATGTCTCTTTTTTCCTATCTGCCGTCACTGCTTCAAAAATAAAACAGTCTGAGACTATGTAGTTATGTAATAATTTGTACAAAAGTATAATTTCCGGATTGTCGAACCTTGATTTTCGGTAACAAGCGAGAGGAAAACGTTATGTCGAAAATTGTGAAAATTCACTGCTTTGGCGCTCCATCCCCCTTAAGGCTCCCCATCAGGTGCATTAATGGATTGATTCACATTTCCTCGTCTTCACACTAAATCTGAATTAGTGAATAGTCACTAATTCACGCTAATGGATGGAGCAGTTTTATCAATTTGATTAAGTGAGAACAGTCACTGTTTAATTAGTGAATATTCTCTTATTTCCTTCAAGAGTGCCAACATATCACAAGTGAATCTGTGAATATTCACTGTTTTACCCAGTTGTTTTCAAAGAACAGGTTTCACTTATTGAATCAGTGAACAATTACTGGAAAATCTGTGGACATCCACTAATTAACTTGTGGAATGTTGGCAATCTTTATTGGAATCAGTGAACAGTCACCGATTTCACTAATCAGTGAATATTCACTAATTCAGGCTTAGAGAGTTGAAAGCCTGAGAAGAAAAATAAGAAATGTCCTACTACAAAGAGATTTGTTTTATATTGCGCTACAATCCAAGCATCACAGATCAAATGCTAACCAATATTTAGATTCCAATCAGCCCAACGAATTAATAATATAGGCCTAATTAATATTGCTGCATTGTTTGCGTCTTAAATAAACGTTACAAGTTCAACAGACATACTTATAATGTAGTGCAATGTAAATACAATTCATGCTATAATAGCACATTACACACTTTTCTTCTCATAATTCCATAAAAGAGAAAAATTACGACTGCTGAGGAGCCTTAAGGGGCCTCCCTAGATAGGCTGTGTTTGTGTGTGTGAGAGGCAGGAGCGGTAAGGGTGCCGTTGACCGACATATGTAATACAATATCGCCTCTCCGTGCAGCCAATCAGATGGCGGGCAGTGCTTTACTGTTATTCATTGGACTTTAACCGGTGACATTATTTTATTTATGGCCAGCGTAGTTCAAAGTCTACCGCTTGTTTATGTAGTTGTTTTTAGAATCCTATTGTTAATTTTATATATACGGCAGTCTGGAAAGTCTACTTTTGTCCGTTTCGAGGGCCAGAAAATAACGTTTCTAATAAACATGCCGAATTTTTAAAACTATAGCGACACAGTTTGTAGTGTGTTCTTTTCGTAGATATACACATATATGTGACGTCAAGAAATACTTAAGTTGCCACTTAGTTTTACTTCTAGGTTTAAAATATTTGTTACTATTTCTAATAGCTTGTATTAGGTTATTTTATTAGGCGGCTATTGATACTGCGTCGCACAGCAATACACAAACAACAAACATAATATGAATGAAATTCACATGTAGAGTCTAACGTAAGGAGGTCTAGCAGCGGGCACAGGTAATATGGGTTAGAAACTTGCAAAACTCGCGTCATTTACAAACACACTGAACTTCATTGACTTGTAAGTCCTTGAACATAATCCACGGTATCGGTGGCCACTGGGCAGTATGTTATGTCATGTTTATATTTGACTGCTTCATATGCGACTGACCACTCCATGGAGGACATTATAAAGGGCGACTTGAAATGAGGCGGAGCTTCAGTATGGTGTGGGATACAATTCCCACCTCCATGGATACCACAACCGAACCTTCATACAGGCATTTGGTTTCACATGTCCCGGATGAGATGCATGAAAATATAATTGATTATATGTTTGAAATTGGCAGCTTTTTCAGGTAAAAAATGATCTTACGCATTTGCGTATCCTAACCAATAAATGAAACCAATAATTTGTACACTTGTGTGCAAGTATATGAGTGCACACAATTTTTTGTTTCTACCATGAGCAAATAACAAATCAACATGTTTGTAAACAAGCATAGTTTGCCACAGTACTCTTCCCTGCGGTGTGACGTCAGAGGGCGTGTACTTCAAGTCTTACATGACTAGCTGCTGCAAGCCACGGTATAGTACGCTGATGTAATACGTGTAGCGAGCGCATTATAGCTTGCAGTCTGGTATGCAGTTAGAAAATATCGCTCGATGTGCAGGTGCGTAGAGAAGACTTGTGCGAAGACAGGTATAGCTGGAGATGTAAGGTAGCAACCTCTCATCAACCCCTCCTCCCTATTGCTTCACAGCCGAGGCTATATTGATCGTTAGGAACTTTACACTCTGCCGTCTTCAGTAAGTGACGTCTTGGTGGAGAGCAGTTATCTGGTGGCACAATACACCCTCCTTCCTTCTCTCTTCTCATCCCAACACACACACACACACACACACACACACACATATATATATATATATATATATATATATATATATATATATATATATATATATATATATATATATATATATATACACACACACGTGGTAACAACCACTACAAACACCACACCTTGCACGATGTGCATACAAGTCCTCGACAATCTGCTCGTGCTGCACTCGGATGGAAGTTTCTCTCAAATAAGATGAAACTAGCAAGGATGTTCCGTCAGTGTTTACATCTATGACTGTGGACTCATGGAATGTACTGGTTAAGAAATATTTGTAGTCAAATAAAATAGGGGATTTATGACAGAACGGTAAGTTACAGCCAAACCACTCAATAAATAATATTTCTCTGAAGTCAAGATATTGTGATATGGGACACTTCAAGTTAAATAAGTTCCCTTTTCATCGAAAAAACTTCAATTAAGTATCGCGAAGTATTCAAGTTCGGTTGGTATGAGCTTAATACTGGTTAAACTTACAGTATGTAATACCAAAGGTCCAAGTTACTAACGTGGTAGAACCACTATATTCCTTAACCAGAAATATAATAAGTCATAGTTAGCTTTTTATAGATATTGTGTTAACATGTTCAGTCTTAGAAGTGTGTAAAAAGTACTTAGAATTAATTTTTATCAACTTCACTTTAAATTGGATAATTCATCACTGTAATGCTATACCCCAAATTATTGTACTTGAATTTAGTATAAATGCAAGTTATAAGAGTTCACAAACAGACGTCAAAGGGAGATGTTTAATGAATAATAGTTGTTGTAGGTGTAATACAAGTATACATACGATACAACCACACAAACAAGGTTCATGTTACCAACTCCCAGCAGCCACACGACTATGACTACCTATCTCTGTCCTACACACAGACTAAACAAAGCCAGCGTGTCTGGTAATATTACCTATGTCTGCAGGGTTGCCACATCCAAGGCCATGTAAGTCCTTGTTCTGCGATACAACCACACAAGGTTCATGTTACCAACTCCCAGCAGCCACACGACTATGACTACCTATCTCTGTCCTACACACAGACTAAACAAAGCCAGCGTGTCTGGTAATATTACCCATGTCTGCAGGGTTGCCACATCCAAGGCCATGTAAGTCCTTGTTCTACAATACAACCACACAAGGTTCATGTTACCAACTCCCAGCAGCCACACGACTATAACTACCTACCTCTGTCTTACACACAGACTAAACAAAGCCAGCGTGTCTGGTAATATTACCCATGACTGCAGGGTTGCCACAACCAAGGCCATGTAAGTCCTTGTTCTGCGATACAACCACACAAGGTTCATGTTACCAACTTCCAGCAGCCACACGACTATAACTACCTACCTCTGTCCTACACACAGACTAAACAAAGCCAGCGTGTCTGGTAATATTACCCATGACTGCAG
>PNEQ01129363.1:0-31856 GCA_003012365.1 Medauroidea extradentata
TTATTACTCGCACGTGTCACAAAAGTTAGGTTAGGATTTCCGTTCATAGATGTTCATCAAATGCAAAGATAACGCACCGCAAAAGTTTCTCCAACTTGACCAACCAAAATTTCCGTCCAATACGAGTGTATTCCAATACCAGCACAAACGCGCTGAATGTATTCAAAACAAACTTCACGTCTCTAAAAACGTCTTGATCCGTGCTAAGTCCTTCTACAACTAAAATATATAACACTTTCCGAAAGTGTGAATTAATTACGCATAAAGCGATGACGCAGTGATGCGCCAAACTTATTATTCAATATTTACACAACATGAAAATAAGCCAATACAACACATTACGTATACAGTGTGCTCTAATGCGATGAAGCGTATATGCTTCTATGGTATTACATAGAAGTGTGTTTCTCATTGAATGTGCGTTGCCATGATTATTTACATTTTTGCAAGATGTAAACAATCGACGAGTAACGTTTTGAAAGTGGTCTCTCTGGATTAAGGGATCATCGTCTTGTGGAACAGTCATTATTTATTTATTTAACTACACGGTAATGTATTAAATGGCATTTGCAGGTTGGTTTATGTCATGTACAACTTATTTATAAACGGTACCAAGAAAAACTCGAAAGCTCGATTCTTTCCGAGCTTTATAATTCGAACTCGAGTTTTTAATACAGACTCGACTCGGCTCGAAAATTCAAGTACTCGCAGATGCCTAATATGCACCTTCATATATAATTATTTCACCAAAAGAAACATTTGGTTTAAATTATGCAATAATAATACTTTCTCGATGATTAAATTAATTCATATTTTAGAATCACACTATTCACTAAATTACAATGATCATGTATTGTTTCAATTGATGTGACTCTTGGTATTTTATTACCATAATGCCACTGATTTTTTTTCCAAAATTTTATTTTCTGTAAATCGTAAAATTTTTCAAATTGAATCACTTTTACCGAATTGTAGATCAAATGTACATTTTACTTTCACTCTATCCTTAATCTTATCTTATTAAATATATTTTATTGTTTTCAAGTGGAGGTATTGTTTGTATAATTTTTAATAGGTGTATCGAATTATATTGTTCAAGAGTAATTTCTAGAACCAAGATAGGATATGAGACTATTTTACTTGTGGTGGACATAAAAATATTGATTGTTTCTCTTTAGTGCAAACATACTCAAAAGTACTGAAACAATTAATAAGAGATAATGCCAATTTTCTTTGTATATTCAAACAAGAATATACAACTCTTAAACCTATTTATTGTGATTTTGTTGGTGGTATGTCATTTGAAAAATGTAGAGAAAAATGTTAAAATGTTAGAATGAAAAATATGGATTTATAAGAATAGATACCACACGTAAGATAACTGATGGTAAATATTGAAGTGAAATAAAATATTGTTTAGTAAACCATATTAATTTTTGTACCACAGTAATATTAATAAATATAAAAGTACCTTCCACTATATTAAATTTTTTTAAAATTTTAAAACATAATTTATTATTTTCAACTTTAAATGACTTAAACATATCAGTTTTATGAAATTTTGGAAGATTAATTTTAGGATTAACAACAGTTCAATATAATAGAATTATTGGTTTTAAATTATTTGGTTTGGTTATTAATTCATTTATCATTCCACCAATCAAAAAATATATTCAACTTGATTTTTTCCCAAATGTACTATTTTATCTTTGGTGCTGTATTTTCCAACTAAATGAATTGTATTTTTTCTGTTGAATTAATAATATTCGAAATAAACAGCATCGTTAGAAGCAATTGGATTTGCTACAGTTCTTATTAATTTACCTTCAAAATCTTTAAATTAATTTTCAATCCATAATTTTGTTAAAACATTTACAAATATATCCTTTATTTATTGTAAAATGTTTTTATGTTTTAACCCTAAGAATATGTATGTACCCAAAATTCATGCCAATACACATAATTACGCTATCTACTGAATTGGAAGATTTTGTAATATAGTATTAATTTCCCTTAATTTTGATCTGATTCAATTATTAATTTCATTTAATTTCTTTTAATTTTAGCTAACAAATTTATTGGAATTATTAATTATTTTACAGATTGATCCAAATTTTAAATTTAACAGCTATTTCTTCCCTATAAATACCCATAATATATGCAACTTTCATATTATTAAGTGTATCACAATAATTTAAAAGTGACTAATTCAAATTTGCTATTTTTATATTATTTCTGTATCAGTTGTTAAGTTTTGTATAATTTGTCATTTATATCTCTTTCAACATCTATTTTATTTTCTTTGAAGTTCATCATACATTTCTGTATTTACTGTTAATTAAGTTTCATTTAATTCTATATAAAAAAATTTGTTTATTAATGTAATTGTTATCAATTGGATCTGCATCAGATACAATCCTACGATTTCTTACATCAATGTAATTTCCACCAAAACTATATTTATTTTATCTGTTATATATTAAATTCTACCATCAACATCTGTTTTTAAAGCAAAAGTATTATATTTAGATTTTATGTCTTATAATATATTATCATATTTAGAATTCATATTTGAAATACTTGTATTAATATTTATAGTAAAAGTATCATATTTTGATTTTAATTCTTTAACATTTGAATTAATCATTTTTATTTTTGAGTTAAAAATATTGTCTAAATAATATATTTCTTTATAAAAATTTTTTAATTTTTCAATTAACTGAGTGATTCGAATTACTTATTTCATTTTGAAAATTTTTTACACAGTGACTGAAATAAATTATATTGTTTTTAGAATTTTTGACTGATTGGACTAAATTTTGTTATTTATTATATATTTCTACATGAATTCTATTTTTGCTTCATTTAATTTTACATTTATTTCCTCATTAATACTTCTCATATATTCAATCCAAGATTTCATTAATACATTTCCAAATATATCCATTATTTAGTAACTAAGATATTATATTTGAAAATTTAAACTTATGAATAAATGATCTAATACATCACGCATAAATGAACACAAATAACATCAAAATTATATTCTATCGTTATTATAATTTATATCTCCTTTAAGATATTCAACTAATTTACGTGGTGGATTTACACCAAATGAATCAAAAAGTAAATATAATTATCTTTCCATTAACAAACCCAATGTGTACTAGAATTTTTAGAAATAGCTAATTTTATTATTCCACATTCATTCTTAAGTGGTGGTTTGGGTACCGGTAATTCATCAATCGTAAATCTGCCTCAAATTTTTATTTTTTTTATAATATTTTCAATATAATAATTAGTGAGTGGAATTATTTTATATTATTTAATTAATTTTGTTTTTACAAAATTTCTTTATACCTTTTCATAGTTTTTCCATGTGTAAATTAAGTCTTTGTTGTTCTGCTAATTTTTGTTCCCCCCTTTTTTTCCATTATTTGCGTTGTTAACAGCAGTTGATGTACTACCAGTTAATGTTCCGAGAGCACCTAATGCAGCAATAATAAATGGTAAAAATCCACTTTTATGAACAATTAAACCATTTCCGGTTTTCATTTCTTTTGACAATTTTTTTCAGTTGTGGTACAGTGATAGTAAGAGTCATTCCTTTTCCATCTTTTAGTTTCTTATTTCTATGATCAATTTGTTATTTTGTCAAAAAAGAATCTATATTTACATTTTTATGTTCATAGTTAGACAATTGAAATACAGTATTTTTTACATTCATATATATATAACAAAATTTATTAGTATTTTATTTTTGTTCCCCAACCAAGTTTATGCTTAATATGCATAGCAGATCCAGTAATTCCAGACCAAAATCCGCATCTGGAGAAAGTAATCTTTTAAATGCTTTTTTTTTTCTATTTCTTTGTCAGAAACCTGTGTCTCATCCAAATTTTTATGATTATGATACGCACTGTCATGTTCCACTGCTGGTGCATCTAATGGATTTATTGGTGTATCATTTCTTTCTAATTGTTCTTTCAATCTAATTTCGGGACCTTAAAAGTGAGATCCTGGACCATGTAGTTCAATGGTAATGAATTAAGTATATGCTACCATTTAATAATCCTTTCCCATGATATTCTAATCACTAAATTTACTGTTCAACTTATCTGCTGTTCTTACTTTTTCGTTGTAATAATTTTTATTTACAACATTTTCTTCATCATATATTACATGTAATTAATCAATAAGTTTACTAAAATCATTCATCCAAATGTGTTCTTTTGATAATTCATTATATTTTTTAATACCTCTACCAGATATTGGTGATCTTGTTGTAATTGGTTTTTGAGATGTATTTGACCCTGATTTTGGTTTCAAATCTTTTAAAAATTGATCATAAATAGTACTTCCAACTTTCATTTGAATTAATTCTTCTGCTAGGATCTTACCTTTGATGCAAAGTGATTATAGATAAAATAATTTTTATGTAAGTTTTATAGTCATCATTAGTGAATTTTATTTCAAGACAGTTTTGAATATTTTTTGTTAATAAATTGGAGAGTCCTTAATTTATATTAATTATTTTGAACAATTAAACTATCATTGTGAATAAATACTATTGTATCGCCAACATAATAACTATGTTCTTCTCCATGTAATCCATATTGTACATTAATAATATTAATATTTTTTGAAATATCTTGATCAAGATTAATAGGAGAAAGTGGTTTGATTCCCAAAATTTGTTGAGATTCATCTTCTGAACATAATTGTTTCTCAAAATATGATTCATCCGGAGTTGGTGGATAATCAAAATTTTTAACAGCAACTGGTACAAGTTCTTTAATTAAACTTTTATTTTCATTAATAAAATTTTCTGTTTTTTCCCCAAATTATGTATTGCATCTATCATTGATTGTTCTTGTTTTTTATTTCTCTCATATTCACCTCTCTAAGAGTTGGTTATGTCGGACCAAGTGTATGTATGCATATGAATCCCTGAGTGTACTTACTGGTTGTCGGTACATGACAACAGTAGTATGTGTGTTGTCAGCACCCTGGCCAAGCGTGCTCCCCGCCTTACCCCATGTGTCTTCGGACCGGGAGGCAGGACTGTTGGTTACAAGCCACGAGTGAGTAAAGATGTGTTTGGTAGAGTGGCACTCACTATAGGGCTTGTCCTGAGTGGAACCTATTAAATTGGTGTAAATCAAACTGGAATGGTTTGTCTTTATAGTTAGAGTAACCTAGCCATCCACATGAATGCAGAACAGAGTCAGATAGCTGCTGCATGCATGCACGACTATGTGATTGATGAATCTGTGATCTCTCTAGCTCCCCTTTACACCTCTTTGAATTTTGTTAATGGAGGAAGACTTTTATGGATTCTACTTTTTTCACAATTTTTTTTCCATTTATATTTCTCATCACATTTTTCTCATTTAACTAGTACAGTATATTATATTTATGTTTTTAGTTTTCAAATGTTTTCCTTCATGTGATGAATTATAATATTATTTACATTCCTCGCATTAAATTTGTTTTTCTCGTGGTTTCCTTCCTTTTTTGAAAATATCATTTCTTAATTTAAATACATTCCAACTATTGGTTACATCCCGATTTGATGTATTAAATTGTTTTCCTTTACATCTGGTGATGGATGTATTTGTTGTTGTGTTTGTTGTCCATTTTTGTTTCTATTTAATAAAGAAAAATTTTAAATAAGAAAATAACTTTTTTCTCATTGAGTAATAAATCACTTGTCTCGCTGGTAAAAACTACATTGAGGCACATTCTTTATGTGGTTCCTGCAACAATGACTAAAATGAGTTACAGTGTCACTAGCCTGGTAGAAGCAGGAAGTGATGTATTGATAATGACATCACTGCATTTTGTGATAAAAAAATCTTGGGTTACTTCTTGTGATAATTGTTTCACAACATCTGCGAGACTTTCTTTTATTTTATTTTACAACAATTTGTGCTTCTTAGGTTTTAATTATATATTTTTACCATTTTTGGGATGATTTTGTTGAAAAAGATTAGGTGAGAAATTGTGTCAAAATTGCGTAAGTTTTCAATAACTCTGGGGAATCATTTTTTGTGACATTTTTGGGACAAAATTAATATCTATGCATTAGACTGTAAGTATATACACTACTGTCACAAATAAATAGCTAAATAATAAACAAGAAATATTTCTTGCTTTGAGGCCTCAGCTAAAATATTATTTTGTTCTTTCAAACCAGGTTCTGCCCCCTATAAACAAATGGGTTTTCTAATGTCAACCTTAATGAAGGTATACTGTAAATTACCACTAGGACTTAATTTTTTGTTCAGTACCGATACAAAATGTTAACATTATTCAAACAATGAAATATACATTCCATGTGCCAAACAGAACCCCGATATTCTGAACTACATTAGAAGTTGTGGTGGTCAAGTGTTTGCCTTGCACTTAGGCGATCCCTTTTCTATCTCCGATTGTTAACCCCCAGATTTACGCACCTAGAATGTGTCGGACAATGTCGCTGTTTGATGGGTCTCCCTTGTATCCCACCATAGCATTCCGGCTCTTCTCGATACTCATCTCGTTCACCCTCATTGACTCTAAATGTCTTAAATGATAATGCCTAACTACCCAAATCTTCAACTCTGCTCTATACTGTGTAGTTGTAGATTAAATGTAATTACATTGTATATTATGTACTTTATGTTAACATTTTCAGCATCTATTTTTTCCTGGAGTGATCAGTAGCTCATATGGTTGTTCTTTGCTGACTTTATGAATGGCAACTACGGCATATTCACGCACACCCACATACTTTGTTGCTGTTGCCATTACTCTCTGTAGAGACTCGAGTAGATATTTATTTGTCGCTTCTTTATCACAACACTTTATCACAGTTTTTATTATTTCCCTCCTTTTTATATGCACCTCTTTTCCACGCCTCTGTGGGCTATCATCTTTACATCCATTTTTGGGTATCCATTATACTGAGGCTTCTTCCTTCCCCCGCCCCGCGCTGTGAGACGCCAAGTTAACTGCCAGCTACTATAACTCTATTATCTATTACTGAACATACATACACAATCCAAATTTGTAAGTGTTGATTGATGACAGTTGGTAAGTTTGTGTGGTGTATGAGTTAGTTAACTAATAAGTAATTTAGTTCTTTTGTACCATTTGTATTGAATAACCATGTATTTTCAAATTGTGGATTAAAAACTTGTGTTAAGATAACTTAAAACATTACTAACTAGTTTTGTGTTTATGTTAAGTAAATAAATACAACTTGGACATTTTGTGTTTTATGTTGTGAGTAAATTAGTGAAATTGTGCAGAACGATTTTTGATAAAAATAAAAACAAAATCTGAATTGGGAACAGTAATGTCCATTTCTATATTCACTATATTTTGGTACAGAATGTTAATGTCACATTATTTTCAAGAGCAAATCTAATGAAGTAGTATGGTTTTTAATGCATTGTAATTGTTTTAAGAGTACAAGTTTTGCTTGTATTATGAGCAACTTAAACAATTAAAGTTAAGTTGTTAACTATTTGTTGTTCACTTTTTCTTTAGCACAGCAGTTTCCCAAACCAATTTCTATAAAATTCTTTGTATCCTGTTGTATGTCACAAATAATTAATATTTTATTATGCCATTACACCTTGTGCAGAGTAACTTCTTTGTATTGAACCCAGCTATTTTGAATGTCTGCAACTATAGAACACATTCTGTGGTCTCATATTTTATTTGTGTGCATTTCAAGACCTCATTCATTGAATGTCTACATGTATTGAAATTATTTATCATTTCTCTGAGAAACGATGGACAGAGGTTCCGCCGTAGATGGTCAGTAATTTAATAGAAAATATAAATTTTATATGATTTTTGGGAAAACAACCTATCATTGTAGCAAGACCTACTGTACCGTATCTAACAATTTGAATTATGTTTAAAGTTTCAGATAAGTTTTGGTCTTCCAAGTTATTGGCAGTATTTTTTTTCTGCAAGTCAGAGTTGGATGTTAATTCGCTGTGTTTCCTTTGCAATGGAAAGAATATTTAATCAGCAGACAACTATTAGTGCAGAGGAACTTACCACAGTATTGGCATACTGTCTGTACTTTCCGACACTGTTTTTGGGCCCAATTATTGGCTATCAAGAATTCAAAGATGGGGTAAGTTTTGGAACTCGTACATTTTAAATTTATAATTTAATGTCTGCCTTTTGCATTTGAATGTTTCATATTATGCCATGAAAATTCTTTGTACTTATATGTAATTTTAGTATTTTACTCTTTTCTTTCTGTGGGGTTTGTGGTGTCTTGTCTAAGTTAATTTTATACGTCCAGGTTGGTTGTACAAATGTACAATAATAACCAGTGACCGATATTCATATTATAATATTTAAAACATCACTTTGTGAAATTATTATAAATCTATCTTATTGAGTTTTTGTGGTTTCCAAGCACCGCAATGCCAGCTTGATGTCTGCATATGATTGCTGCTTAGGTCTGGACCATAATGAATTCAACATAGGAAGACATGAAATGATGGAAAGAAAACAATGGTTTTAAATACCAATGTTCAAAGTGATCCCACAGTGCTGAGATAAAATGTAACAAGACTTACAAATTTTCATGGACTTAATTTGTTGGTGAGATAGACAAAATACACAAGCCAAACATGAGTTTACATATCCTCACACCATTAATTTAGCTAACTGCAGCTTTAACTATGACAACTTTGAGCAAACTATAAAAACAAAAAAGGGAACCATAATTACTGTTATAATATGCTATTACAAGAATTATTGTGTAATAAGTTAGGCATACATACTACAAAGTGTGAAACTATAACATGATAGATTGGGCACCAGAGGATTATTTATACAGGCCACATAATCATTGAATATGCTATGGGAGACTGCGCAAATAAATGTAGAGTAACACATTGTTAAAATAGGAACCATTTACTATATATTATAGTGGTTAAGATGCTGCCCTCCTTAATCCTCCTTCCTTACATACTAAATGCAAAATTAGAGTGACTGGTACAAATGTTGATCCTCCTTAAGTGTTCCACACCTAAAACACAAAATTTAAGTGCTCCGGAAGTTCAGACGATAGAGGCGAAATTGGGACTCTCAATCCCCAACCTCTGAGTACAACCGAGTTCATCCTTCTTTACATTCCTTCTGATCAAGGTCAGTTTTCAGTCCATCAATAGGAAAACATAAAATAAAATATGAAAGATTTCACCAATTGCAATGCTGCGATGTAGGATGTTGTAACCAAGCCATCATGAATATCTATGTTGATTTCAGTTCAGGCTCTCATAAATCTTAAAATATACATCTTTGAGCACTTGCCTTGCCCCTCACTGTCAACTGTAACATTATTTTAAAACTCTATGTAAAATGCTTAAGAGAAGTAGTAATTCATACCATACACAAAAACTTATTATTTTATGGTTGCCAGGCAAAGAGTAATACACTTATATGTATTAAATTACTGTGACAGTTATCTGGAACTTCTTCCAAGAGCAATAAACAAATATTAGCTATATTTCAGAGAGAAAAAATATTTCTTAAACACTCATTTAAATAAATTATCTAGCTTACAATAATTTTGGAAGGTGGTTCCTATTCTATATTAAAATAGGGCATTAAATTCTGGTGCTAAATTACACAATAAGGGATTAAAACATACAATGGTAACACAGTATTAGAGTACAATACATTAACCTGAATAGTACTTTCAATACTATTAAAATATTATACTGTCTCTAAAAATTAGGATAGCGAAGAGAGATAGGTTGTAAGGATAGAACAGGTAGTTTGCAGTTATGAGAAGATAACTGTATGTTGGCAGCAGACCACTATAGGTGTAAGGACACACAGAGAACTGGAGACCCTTACCTCAAGATCGTAACACTGCCCTTGTGGTGGAAACATCAATATCTGAAGGTTCTAGATTACATGAGGTCTGGTCATCAATAAATGTGATATAGTAAACCCTCGTTTTATCGGACTAGTTTGGGGAGGTGTGGTCCGGTAAATCAGATGTCCGGTAAATCGCGAAGTACCAAAATCGGCACACGGAAATAAACAAGCTGATAGGTATGTAGCAGTGTGATAGCGTAGCAACGCAGCATGTTTGTTGTCGTCAAATCTTTGGAAGATAGGAGAGGGGGAAGGTTTGTGATGAGTAAAAAGATATGCATGCGCCTTGTCCGCTCATGGTGATAGCTAAGAGTGGTGGGTGGGGGAATAGGAACCAAGGTGTGGCGGGCGGGAGAAGAGTAGAAGGAGAAATAAGTTTGCTATCAGCTTGGCTTCATGTTACGTTGCGTTGGTAACCTGTGACACATGAACTTGAGCTACTGTTTTATATTTCACAGTAAAAGGTTTATTTACTAAACATATAACACAAAAAAATTTTCCAGCTGAACTACCACTGTTTGCATCCCGACGCAGTATTGTATACAGTGTCTGTGAGATATTATTCTAGCTACTGTCCTTGAGACTTTTTCTGAAAGGGAAGGGACGGAAAAGCTGAGCGTGAGAAATGCATGTGTTTTGCTAGTTTGTCTGTTGCAGATCTTATGTCTACATCTCGCACATTTACATCACATGAGCGTTGTTGAACATACACTGCCTTGTCATGCGAAGATGCAATAGCAAGTTTCATGTGTTTCCTGGGGGCTTATGCTTGAGTTTTTAGTCGCATGCAACTTGGAAGCCAAATTGTATTTTTTTAGAAACTTGGAGGAAGGTTTTTATGATTTTAACTTAAAAGAATGAATTACAGAACTATAAAACACTCTCCATGTCCTGAAAACGACCACTCTGTTTCTAACTCACATGCGACTGAAAACTCGAGCATAAGCCCCCTGTGCCATTTTTTTTGTTCAACATCATATTTCAACACGTAACTCTTCAACTTATCTTTTGCTTTACGAATGTCCGACACAGTTTGTTTCTTGACACCACAATCAGCACACAAGTTTGCTACCGAAACACCAGCCTCTTACAATTTCTATTAGTTCAATTTTTTTTGCTCAATGTCAAAGTTACTCTCTTTCTTTTCTATCCTCTAGCAGATGCCATTTCATAAAAAAACGCACAATCTTAAACGTGCACGTACATCAACTGTGTAAAAAATTCAAGTGGACACAACAGTTGTTCTTGCCCGGACACGTCAAAACACAGATGAATGACTAGCTCTGCTCTTACGCTGCTATCTGTGTGCGCACAACTGATGTTACTCATGAAAGCACAATAACCAGGTAAGTCTTGTGCTGTTGATCTTACAGTTCTGTAAAAAATTCAGGTAGACAATCATTCTTGCCTGGACACGGCACGTACCCCGATGCGCGATTAAAAATAGCTCTGCCTACCATGGCTATCCGTGCGTGCTGATGTTACTCACCAAAGCACAATAACCAGGTAGTTCTTGTGCTGCATGTGACAAGTATACCCGATGTTGGAATAATTTTGTCTCGCCAGATTTTGTCCATTAAATACGAAGTCTGCTGAATGGAGGTCCGATAAAACGAGGGTTTACTGTACTTGGGGATCTGAATACCATGATAGTTTGTCTACCTACTTTTTGTATGAGTTTATGTTAAACACCTTTTGTCTGTAGCACAAATTGTCTGCCTTCCAGGTCATCAGAAATAACATTGAGAGCTCACATCATACCAATGTAATTGTGCTGATTAATTCGGTGCTTTTTTTGAGCTAGACCAAATGTTGCATCAGAATACTTGAAAATTTGTTTTTCATTATTAGGTTTTTCTTGATACAGGACAGCCACAATATCATCTTGGCTGGCATCAGTCTGGATTAAGATATTCACATGTGGATTTAGGTGATTTTATGGATGGCACTTGAGGGATGCTGTTTTGATGGTGCCAAACAGACTGGTAGATTTATTTGTACACACATAAAATAACAGAAAAAGATGTAAAGAAGGGCATAGTTAAAAACTGTATAAAAGCAGTAAATTCTTGGGATTACAGCCACATAATACTTCAGGAAAATGCTACTCCACAGAAACAGGAAACAAAACAGAATTAAAAAGAAAATCAAAGAATCAGCATTCACAGTCTGTAACTGGAATATATTTATTGAACTGGAAAACGTTTGGATAGGGTAATGCTTAATGAAGAAGTTAATGAAAAATAACTAAGCCACAGCCAACATTGCAGGAAAACTCTAGCCAATAACAGCAGATTCTTACATGCACAACCAATCAGGGGATGCGTCAATGCTATTGGCTGGAATAGAAGAACGGGTTTTGAGTATATAAACTCCTTGTTTTCCCGTGGCTATAAACAGTCTGCAGGTGTTCTTCAGACACTTTGTGTGCCTGAAGACTGAAACAAATTAGTTCTCAAAATGTCACATTTTGTTTTGTTGCAAGGAAACCATTGTTTTCATCTGGGTTTTATTTATGAATTGTTTTACTGTCCATAGCTATTGGGATATCTGGTTATTTGTGTTTGTTTACTTTCCTCAATGTGTTGGTGTCACTGTTAGTGTCGCCTACAAACTTATTTTTTGTTCCTTTTTTTCATAATTATTTTTGTCTGTTTCGTTATTTTGCCACTTACTGACAAAATTGTTTTTGTTAAATTATCTGAGTTTTTTGGTTTCTAAGCTGATCACAAACATTCTTGTTGGGTTTTCTGTGCCTGTGATTTCGTTTGTGTCAGTATATTTTATTTATTTATTTTTTTGTTATTTGTAACTGCCTGTGATGGAATACCTTCAGGAATTGCACATGTTCTCCTTTGTTTGCCAATTGACAGCAAAATCCTTTTGGTTGTTTACGATAAATTTAACTACCTAGAAACATCACTGCCGATGAAAATGACAGGCTTCGGATTCTCTTAATTGCATTGCTGCTCAACATTCTACATTGCATAAAAAAATAAGCAGATTAAAACAGGTTATGTACTAATAAAAAATGTTTGTTTCAAAATCACTTTTCAATCAGTTGAAAAAAAAAAAATGTCTGTAAGAGAAAAATAAACAAAATTTCTTCTTATGCTCAAATGTGATTAAAATTGAAATTTAAGTGAGTTTACAGCTATTACTAATTATCTACTCCTGCAATATAGTAAGAAATTAGATTTGTGAGACTTTTGAAATATTTATTATTGTTACGTATAGCTTAAATTGAGGCTCTGTGTGGTCTAGATATGTGTGCGTGATGCCCAAATAAACCAAGTCTTTGCAATGGGTAGTCTTAGCCAGTTTGTTCCACATCTTCCTTAGTTGTACTAGACTGCCATGTTTGATAGTCAGAGACATTTAATCCTTGCTTAAAGCCTTCCAAAATGGTGTTGGACAGAAGTTGTAGTAACACTGTGTTTCATCCAGAGACATAAATTCCTTGCTGAAAAGTTTGTTGCCTCCATAGAAGAAATCATGTTGTAGGTCATCATAACATTCGCGGATACTATTACTAAGTTTCAAAAACTTTTCATAGCAAACTGTGTTTTATAAATATTACTTTCATAATAAATCATTATTAAACAAGTGGGTGATCCTCAATTTACTGTGCTAGCTAAACTATGAAGTAGGCTGCAAAATTAAATTTTTAAAGTAATTGAAATAGACTGAAATGAACTAAATAATTATGTAGTAGGACGTATTATCAGTTTTATTTTTGTATTTCTGTTTTGTATTTTCTAGCAAATGTTTTATTAGTTTTAGTATGAAAGAGATTTTATTTATTGAAGTTAACATGTATTAGTAATTTAAGGCTACAATGGTTATTTATTTTCATGCAGTTTTTTTCTGCTTGCTGTACATTTTTTTACGTCTCTCAGTCCAGACAAACGACTACAGCCAGGCTGCTTCACAGCCAGCATCTCACCATTGCTATCACTTTGTAATACAAACCACAAGATGTACCGTACGTGCTTGCAGCCATGTTTCTTACAGTGCCAGTGACGTGCGTCCTTAGAGTGGGCAAGACATGCAAGTCTGCTACAGTCAGCCGCCTGCAGACATAAAATTGTCACTTTTGTACTGTACTGTTTTTTTATTGCTTCACGCCACGTTTAGCTGCTTTCTGCACCTTCGTTGGCCATTTTGAACATCCCAGCACAATCTAGTGGCCGCACACTGAACTATTCTAGAGTACCTATGCTTTGTCCCACCTGTTCCGCTACTCTCCGTATCTCAGTGTTGGTCCTGTGTTTTGGGAGGATTAATCCCATGCAACTTTCTTATTATTACGTCATGTACTTTTAGTACTTTCTTTTAATGCAGAAGTGATTTATTTTTTAGGCATTCATTTATTTACTTCAAGTTTTCTATGTACTTCAAGACATTGGTCATCTGGTCTACCCTCCGAGGTTAGTCTCCCTACTGTATCGCGTGTTACATCCTTTGTTTTGTTGGCTACGTGCGTTAATTAACTTTGCACTTTCCTTTATTTTGTTTCAGTGAAGGGTTTAACTGTCCAACTATTCAATATTTTAACTAATACTCACAAATTAAACTACCATAATATTCAACTGTTCAACTGTAATCAAAAGTTAGTTTTAATATTTATGTCTCCGAGCTCAACTTCAATTAATTAACAACGGAGCCCATTTCTACCAGCGGTTCCCCAGCCTTTGAGGCTGTTTCCTGGAAAACCTACGTTCTTACACTGTGGCGGTTTGGTGATGTTTCAACACGTCCTCTCCTTTACTTTCAGCTAAGTTCTACGCCACTACATAAATTTTTATTACACTGTGTATTGCGTTGCGTCATCACCTACGATCAACTTTTTGTTATCTATGATATCAATGAACTATTTAATTATGATGCACATTAATTAATTTAACTGTCTATTATCTACATGACATGATTTCAAGTTAAAATAATTAGACTGTCAGGGGTGCACTCCAAGGAACATATTATTAAAAGGGTTGGTTTGGCGCTGTTTATTATTTTTAATGCTAACTGTGCTATATGCACTTTGTAATTGTATTTGTAGTTCTCATTTTCAATTTATTTTGTCCAATTGCCCAATATTTTTATTATTAATAAATTTTGTGATTCACTTTGCCTTATTTTGATTGTTCTTACTTTACAGTAATTCCTCTGGTTATTGACATATTAATTATTTTGTTATATTTGCTTTACATGAGCTGCAAAAGGCATCAGCCTATTTATAATTTTGTGTCCATCTTCTTTTCCAGTACACATTTCAATGTATATGTAATTTATGGCAATAGATAATACAATTAATACATTCCTATAAACATTACATAAAGTGAAGGTGGGACAATAGCACATAAAAGTCTGTATTATACACAGGCAGCCCCTTGTATTATGCTAACTGTAGGGAAGGAATAGCATCTAAGGTATTCCATTACAGACTAAAAACATACAAATATTACTAAACAATTTAAATGGTCAGAGATGTTAGGGAATGTTGGCTCCCCTGAGATGGCATGTTGACAGTATGTAACCACTTGCGCATAGTAACTATGTTGTTACGAGAAGCTACAGGATACGAAATGCTACGTCACCTTATTCTGTCCCTGTTCGTTGTATGGCTAAGTGTTGTGTTGTAATCTGCTGGATGTCTTGTTAAGGTAAAAAAACGTTGTAACACAACACACAGACATACACATCTCCTTCAAATGATTTAATATGCTCTGTTACTAACCTTATTTTCATGTAAAACCTTTTCTTTAACCGTTACTATTAGACCTTTCTTGTACCATGTAAAAATCTTTTTTCATGCTGTTATGTGGGGTTCATTATCGTACTGCTACATTTAGTAGTGTCGTATCAAAAATGTTTTGTTATTATATTGTACCCTTATTTCAATACAAATGCACTTATTAAAATATCTGTAAACTTTGTAATTCAGTTTGTTTCACTCTGTGTGCATCTCTTGCAGGGTTTTTACTAATAGAAAGCCATAAATCCATTGTTTATATGCCAGAAGTTAGAGGTGTCGTAAATATTTCCGAATCTGTCCTTCGTACTTGAACTCTGTAACGGAAGTTTCAGAACATCTTGATATCATTTACTGGACAAACTGGATGTGAGAGCAAGGCTTTGCTCAAATTACCTATGGAGCGAAGTAGGACAGGACAGGACAATAGGACAGTAGCACAAAAACCCTAGTTAAAATTTGCTGTTCATTAAATAGTACTCTCTAAAATTTCATGATGAAATTTTTATGTTGTGTAAGTTCCATGCAGAGAATTGTGATAAGAATCAAACAATAGAATAATGAAGCTCCAATATGATTACAAATTTTACCCATTCCTCCAATGTATCAACACAAAACTGATAGATACCAAACTTAATTTTGTTTGAAAAATAATAGTACATAATGTCAGTTAAGTTTGCATTGCCTCTTCAAACTTAAAGCGTCTCTTGAAAAATAATAATACATAGTGTAAGTTACGTTCGCCTTGCCTCTTTAAACTTAAAAGCTGTTCATATCAAAATGTATTCTTATTAAATGTTCTTGAGCTTGCAGATTGTATTCCGGTGCAGCAGAGCATCTTTGCTTTCTTATCACCTACATATGTAATTATTCTTGCATATCATCAGTACATTTTTTTTCTCAACTTCGCACATGTGGTGCAGTGCATTCAGTTGACTTTTTTTTAAGTGTATAGAGCATACTAACATAAACTCTCTTACTCAGAAACTAGCTAAGGAAGTTGCTGTACTTTCCTCACATAGAGCAGCAAAAATAAACTTAGGTGAATAACAAAAAGGTTTACTTTGATAGCAAACAGTGTAGTATCATTGCTTCACTCATCCTTTTCTATTCATACTAATAACAAATAATTGTGAATATAAAACCTTAGCCATGTCAATGACATCTCATTCTCATAACAATAGACATACAATAGTTTTTCTCTCATGAAATATATTTTCCAGTGACATCAGAATGATTCTGATTATTTTTATAGTGAGTAACATGCTTAACACTAGATATACTCTAGTTAAGTGGGTTTACAAGATAGGAAATGCTTTGTATTTTACTTAGAACTAAGGAGGTTGTTAACATTGTTAGACTTACGGCTATTGTGTGAGCATGTGTTTGTTTCCAAGTATTGTTATTGTAATTAATTCACAGTATAACAATCTTGTATACCCTAAAATAACTTTCTGATCCGACAGGGTTTTTTTTTTTGTAATTTTCATTAGTTTTAAAGTTTTTGCTTAATTTTTTTACTCCTGAGTAGTTTGTGCTATTTTTAACTATTTACACTCAAAACCATGGCTATTAGGTGCACATGGCTTTCCTTAGCAATCAATTCGGTCAGATGTGTTAAAGACATTTTTATGATACTTTTTAGTCCAGAAAATCCTGCGGGAGTTGTCTATGTTGTTCGGAAACACACGGTATATAGTAGGAAGTGTAACATACACCTAATGTCTATGCTCAGATATTGATTAGAATTTTATTATGTCTTTGACATTCAGGTAATGTAAATATTTAAATAAGTCATTGTGCTATGGTAGTAATCTTTATCTGTGACTAGTGTTAATTTAAATTTTTATGTTTGTTAAATATATGGTATATTTTCAGGAAATGTTTTTAATAATCATAAAATTTTGTAAAGGCTCTTACTAGGAAAAACGTAATTTAATTTAAAAATCAGGTCAGTTGCAGACCACACATTAATCAATTTTTGCTAGTAGAAAGAATAACTTCCATTTTCACTGCGCTTTTCGAGGCAGAATTTTCGCCTTCACTTTGGAATCAACAAGAAAGAAAATTTTTTAAATTTAGAACGTCAAAGGGGAGAAAATGGAAGAAAAATCTACGCAGAGGTCCGGCTACGAAGACTTTCTCGAGTAAGACTATGCCTCCAAACAATTTTTTTTGCCTTATAATTCCTTTTGAAGAGAATCTACGAGACCTGGCGCTGCATTTGTTCCTGTTGGAAAGCAGCGGGGAAATCACTGGCCAACTGGGAGAAGAATTTTACGACGTGGGGTATCACGTTTCCCTTGATACCAATATCCTTTTATAATTTTGAAACTAAGGAGACTTTTTCGAAATTTCTTTCTTCACGGTGGAGACTTCAACGGTAAGCAGTCCCAGCCCTCCAGCAACGACAAGAAAAAATTCCAAACCATGAAATAGTTTCAGAAAATGTGGACAACTCTGCTCAAATTTAAATTTTGAGGATAATTTTTTTTTTTAATTAGTGCAAAATTTTAATCCCACGAATACTCTGGATAAGATGTCTCAAGCTGAAATCCTCACAATTTTTGCAGTATTTCTTAAAACGAACAGAAGAATTAATCTAAATTATATTGCCACAAAGCAAAGAAGTTTGAAAGAAACGTTACCCTACCATTTTAGCTAATGTTGTGGAGGAAATATGAAATTTATATTTTTATTTGACTCATCACACTGAACTTACATCCAACATTTAATTTTCAATTTTATTCTAATACAATTTCACAATCTAGTAAGAGTCTAGGAAAGCAAATATTTAATTAGTACTAAAATTTGTTTCCATATCTTAAGTTATAGTCTCTCATTATTGCAAAGTCACTGATTGTTTTTTTTTTTTTTTGCAGTAATGCGTTACAGAATCTTATTGATGATCTAATTTATGTTTCTTTATGAGCCCTACTAGTATTCTTTTAAGGTTATATGTAATAAATTTTATTTTTTCACACCACTCATTTTCTCTCAGTTTATCATAATTGTTTCAATTAATTTTATTTTACCAAGTCGTACAACCCAGAGCTCATACACTAGTAAAATAATTGGTAAGCTATATCTGTCCAAGTTAAAGCTTTTATTTGGAGATGTTACAGAGAGTAAAAGTGGAGAGAGAGCAAGGTTATATTACAGAAGATACTGTTTCTTCACCTCTTTCATTTACTTTTAGAGCAGCTAGGTCGTTACATAAATACAGCATGCTGCATGTTAATTCTGCTTATTTCAATTGTGTGCTCCTGAAGTAGTTTTAGGTGGTCATTAGTGATATTTTTGCATGCATTTATCATATTTATCCCTTTATGAATGTTAATGTTAAATCCGTGGTTAAAATTTCTCAGCTAACTGGAAATTGGTGAGAGTCTAACTGTTTACATTTCTGCTAAGAGAGTCTAATTAAGTTATATGTGACATGCAAGGGCCATGCGTGTAAGGTGCCCTTATCTGCAAAGTTGAAACAAACATTACATCTTTTCATACAAGTGTGCATATCTAAAATGCCACATGGACAGACAAACTGCCAATATATTCCACAGGGTATTAATATATTTGTCAGTAAAGTGTTTGTATTATTAGTCTTATATTTGTAAAGACATTCCACTTGTATTAATGTAATTTTTGGTGTAAGTTGGTACCCATATTTTCTTAGTGACTACTATCACTGTAAATGTGCCATGGGTAATAAAGTGTTGATGTTGATGACCTGTGTATCGAATGTATGTAAATATACTGGAGGAATTCCCTTAGTTCAACATCCAATGGGTGAAGGTTTATAATACTTCTATTAAACATCCTGGTTGGATAATGCAGTTTGTTGCTAACCCCATTACTAGATAGCAGTATCTGGTTGCATTTCTTCTCTTGAGGTGGTTGTATCAGGTAACCTTGTTTTCATTACAACATGTTTAGCAGTACTTGGTTATATTGCTTCTTTCGAGGCAGCTGCACCAGGCATCCCTGTTCCCACTTGCAGAAAACATTGAGACAAAGGGATGACAGTCATATTATATGATAGGTGCTTTGTTTAAGTAACTTTAAAATAATTAAATTATTAATTGAGAAGGAACATTTTATGAAAACAACTGCTCAAAACAGTTTGGAAATAAAATAAATGTGGACATAGACTGTAATTCCGTTTTTTTTTTTTTCAGAGAGTTTTCTTGTAGATTGGCTGGCAAATCATTAAGTTTTAAAACCTGGAATATGTTAATTTTTGTAAAGTATTTTTATAGATTTCTGGGGAATAATCATTACATTTTTGTGATAGTTACCGGTTGTGTGTTTTGTACAGAAACGTCTTTTCAAATTTTCAGTAAAATGGTTTTAAAATTTTTAACTTTATATTTCTTCTTTGATAAGACTTTTGAGTCTGTATAAAGAAAAAATTAAAATTTTTTAATTGTTAATATTTTTGGGTGGAAAAATTCTGTGGTGTTATGGAAGAGAGGGTTAAGTCATGAAGATGAGTTTTCAGGATAGATCAAAGAAAGTGTAAGGGTATTTGCAAGATCAAACTTGTCTATATGAGAATGTATGATGGTTTGCTCCTATAAAAGCTTTTAATGCTTTTTTTTAAATTTGTACGTGCGTAGTATTAATAAATTGTATTGTTTAAAAGTGCAGTTCAATGAATTAGACATAACATTGTTTTTCAAAAGTATACATAATGAATTTTAGACTTAACTCAATATTGTTTACCCATAACAAATTCATTCAACTTAAGTACAAACGTACAGCAGATATACTAATATGTGGAATATATGAGACATTCCGAAATTTTTATTGTTTGCTCAGACAATTTACTACTTACTAAAAAAATTATTTTGTTTTGGCCAGGAGTCTGTACTATAAATGTGAAGACAAGTCAACAACTGGTAATTTTATATATCTTTGAAACACTATCATTATTTCTAGTAGAAGGGTTGTTTATTTTGTTTCATTTGTTTCATCTTTGGACTTATCTTCTCGTAAGTGCAAATTACGAATACTGCCACTTTATAGCAGCTGACGATAAAATTATCTACAGTTTGGATCAATCAGATGTACAACGCTCATCAATTCGTTATTATTCTCTCTGGATATTGGAACATGTCTCAGATAATAGCGATCAACATCAAACCATGGATTTGGAAGACAGCATCTTCTATCTCGTTCACTTGAACTGATCGCTTTCATTCGAAGTAGTCTCGTATTTAATGATACAAGGTTCCTTAGTGTACATGAACCGTGGAACATCATGCCACTTAAATAATTCACCATCTTTGTCGACTTAAGAGTCTATAGAAGTCCTGCGAACAAGCCACCAAAATTTGAGAACTGGTCATTTTTCACAGTGTGAAATTCAATTGAGATTGGTTTTCCAGTTCAACGAACAAGAGTGTAGGGGTCACAAGAAATATGTACTTCCATACCTGATGTTTTAAGTTTCCACTCTATTGTTGCATAAATAACATAACACTCCTTGTAAGTATAGCTGGTTACAAGAAATTTGTGATGTATTGCATCCAGTGTGTTACTTCTGAACATCGCTGACATTCACGTAGTAAAGTAATTAACGGTTTTTATTTTGCCACTGTAAGAGTTGGAGTAGAAAACAACTTCTTCAGTATTCTTAGGAAGAAATTACAAGAAGACAAAGAAGCATGTGGCAATTTGGTTTGCTTCACGCCCTCCTTTACCTTCATGCCACGCGAAACATGTTGGCTTGTTGGTGTAGCAGTCAACACTAATTGAATCATATATTTGTTTCGTCATTTGCACTATTCTAAGGGATTTAAAAAGTTTGAAAACAAAAACTTTATACTTATACTGTTTCAATGTATCATTAAATATATTACATCATAACTTAAGTATTAATGGCAAAATCGTATGCAAATTTTTACTGTGCATAACTTAGTATACCTGGATGCCAACGAAAATATCAGAAGATTTGTAATTTTCTTTGTTAATAATATAGAAATTTTTTATAACCTTACGTGTTTGTTTCATAACAGAATGAAATATTAAAAAGTTGGTCAGTGAGAAACTTTTTTATTATTAAATTTAGATGGGGATGAAAGCGAGAAATTGTTTGTAATGAGCTGAATTTATTTTTAAAAGCAATACCACTACAATAACTTCAGTTATCTTTACTGACTGTAAGATTCTGTCAGAATAGTGTAGTAAATAACAATCTTTGTTTAATCAGCAGACTTATTTCATCCCATATCTTAAACTAGTCTGGGAGTGCAGCAGTGTCTCGCTGCCACTTGATTTGTTGTGTCCAGGCTGATTTTGGAGAAAAAATTTAGTTACTGTGTATTTTTTTAACATTATGATCTATATGGAAGGTAAAACACCCAAGAAGACACAATATAAATAGTATATGAGGAAGGAAGCAAATTGTTGTATTGAACATATTTCAGTATTTTTCACGTACGTACTATTCATGCAACTAAGGAAGTTTTCAAAGTAACCATCTGTTTCAAATGAACCACTTACACTCTTAGAAAGAAACAACAGGAACACGGTAGCTTTAGCTAACCTGCATAGTTAAAATCTAAAATGAAAGGCAATGAAAATCCCCCTAAGTAAATATAAGGCAATGAGTTATCATTTCTACTTCTGCAATAATTTATTTTTGTTTATTGAAAAAGAATTAATATTAAATTTACATAAAATTAATTATGTAAATTTCATTCTAAAGAACAATAAGGATAATAATTTGGATCAATTAAAAATTAAAATAAACAATATACAAATTTTAGAATATGTAATGTTATACAAAATGTATGGGTGTTTACACGTGTCATAAGTTAAATTTCATAAAACATATAAATATGATAAGCAAAAAATTTCTATTAGGATGTTTCCTTCTTCGAAATTTAAAGACAATTTTAAATAAAGAAGACATGGACATATCTGTTATTCTTTGCTTGAGACTTTAAAATATGACATCATATTGTTATGCTTATTATTGAATGTGTTAAAATTTACGGGAATGTTTTTCTTTAAATGTTTTAAGTAGAGCTTCAGACCAGAGGCAGGAACTTAGGTGGCATATATATTTTTTTCATAGTGCACTTGTTTCATGATTTTAGCATCCGCCAAGAAACGGTGGCGACATTTTGTCAGCTTGCTGAAGTGGGCGGTACATCGTTTGGAATCCACGGTAGCACATTTCTGCTGTTGATCTTTGTAAGCAAGTGCTTAGGGGGATAGTATTGGTGCAAGCAGTTCGAAGCTATGGAAGATTGTAGAAATGACAGGCTGAGTGCGTAGTATTTAAGTTCGAGGGCACGGGAATGGGCAGCGTGGGTAGGTAGAGTGAGAGAGGAGCAGAGGAAGTATAATCAATTGCGAGCACGTAATTGCGGGCTAGCAATGGACATCATGAACAAAGGCATGTGAGAGGAAACTTGGAGTGCTGGGAGTGAAAGAGGGGAGAGTTATGATGTGGCACTCGTGTGGTCAAGACGTATTTTTCTCTGGAGACAGCGGCCATCCTATAGCAAGGTATGTGATTATTTGTTTATTAAATAACATCCTGCAATTAAATAGTTAAGTAGTTTAGAAACTTTAAAATGGAGTATTTGTCAACAGGGTAGAGAATCGGCTGGATGCCGAGGTTCTCGCACGATGGGATCAGCTGGGTTAGCTGATGTACGCTAGTTTTTAAGCTTAGTAATGTGACCAGTCATTAGTACTGAGATGTAGGTGGTGAGTTTTTTCCATTTTCAAAATTCATTATCGCTACTGCGCTGTTTCGAACTTTCTGTCTAAATTCACAGGTTTGTTATTTTCCTTAAAATTCACTAATTACGTCAGACTGTTAACTAGTAGTTTGGTGATTTGTTAGAGTTTTGTTGACGTGATGAACCACAGTCAGGTTTGGGTAGGCAATGGCCTAGTGGTATTGAGTGTATTGGTTACTTAATGTGTTTCTTTTATTTCTGTACTCCGTGCAGTGATGAGACGACTTCTGGTTTTAATGTACACCTCGGACTCGCATAGCACAGATTCACTTACTGTGAATTCACACAATATGAGAATGAAAATTACATATAAGATTCAAATAGTGCGACATAAAACTCACGTAACGCGTGTGGAAAATGATGCTTAAATCCATTGCTGTAAGCTTGCCGTCACTCGCTCACGTATGAATGCCTCTTGGGCGACTGCAAGAAAGACCAACGTATCGAGCTTCTTGTCCTGTTATCTATTCAAGACAGTAATTGTTGAGCATGCCTGCGCATGAAATGCTTACATAATACTTTTTTAAGCCGCGGGGATCATCTCACGTAATAAGAGCAGTTATTTGTACAATAATTTGTTGTAATAGTTAACTTTCACTGTGTTACTGACAGTTGACATTTACTTGTTGTGAACATGAAATGTGCAGAAAAAGTGCCGACTGATAAAGTAGTAGCAAAAAGGAAGACAATTTCATTAGAAACTAAATTAGAATTTATTCACCACTCTAAAACCATGAAGGAAACACTGTAATCAACAGTGTCTTTGGACGAAATGAATCAACAGTGAGAATCATTTTGTAACTTTGAAATGATCTCCGGAAACTGTTGGTGTCAGATGCGTTAACTTTTATGGAAACAAGACTGCGGAGTCAAACACTAGTAATTAATCTTGCTTAAGGCCCCGCTACATAGAGTTGGTGAATTGTCGGTCGGTGCCCAGTCGTTGCCATTCTGCCATCTAATTGGAGAATGTGACCATGACACCAGAGTCGTTGTCATGTTGTTGTCGGGGAAGATGGAGCTGGTCAACTTTTATCTTTCACCGACAACTTACAGACAATTCACCGACTCGTGTTCGTCAGATGGCCACCAGTGTGTTTTCATCAGCCATATATATGTACCACAAAAATTACGAGTCACTTTAAAATAAAATGTTTTTATTCGCGTGCACTGCAATTTGTATCAAACTCATTTAGAAATGTAATACAGGTTCATTTGCTACAAAATTTTGAAATTAAAAAAAGAAAAAGACGTATGGCAATTGAGCTGCCATCTGTTATGTATATATCGGAACTAGACTATAACAGCAAAGCAATGACTCTCATTGTAGCACGCAGCAAGGAGCAGAATGACGCCGAGCCGACGACACAACAGTGACAATCTCACCGTCTCTGTGTAGCAGGGCATTTAGTGGTGTTAGGAAGAAGTTATATCCTTCCTTTAGAGAAGAATTCAGTGTTTTTCAGCATGTTGAGAAAGAGTTAGAAGAAGTGGCAGAGAAAGTAGTTGAAATAGGAAAAAAAATAACTTGATTTTAGGTGCTCGACAAAACAGATGTCAACAAACTGATCACTTCACATGATGTGAAACTCACTGCAGAAGAACTGATTGAACAGTATGAGATGAGATATACAGAGATGGAAGTTGGTGATGATACTGCCACTAAAGCCGAACGAGAAGTGACAGCAAACGACCAATTATATTATTTTTAGCAAAATAACTGAAGCATATGTGATATAAAGATCCCGATGAAAAAATAAGTTCTACTGTCAAAAATGAAATTGGCAAGATGTGTTACGTGTACAGAGACATGTATGACAAGAAAAAAGTCCTAAAAAACAAATGCAGTTAGTACCTGTTCATCACTTCATGCAGCAGGCCTTTGCGAACTCAGCTGTGGCGGTGGACATAGCAAGCAAAGAAGACTATGCTGACATGCTAGCTACCCCACCCCTCTGTCTCGAGGATGTTGACACAACACCTGCTGTGCAGGTGAGTGAGCGCCTTGATAATGCCCCCTTGGTGGAAAAACTGAACTAACTTACATGCACATCAGCCGTGATTGGCTTACGTACACTGACTGGATTTAGTTTCTTGGACATACTCCAAGAAACTAAATCCAGTCATGCCCTCCCATTGCACAGTTCTTTCAAAGGTCATATCTTACGTGCACTGTTTTGTAAATATGTTTAAACTGTATTTACAGGTGTTCACTATTTAATGTTTTTTTTTTTTGCACAAGGTTGTTTCATTTTGTAAACATCGTACAATTTTTAGGGAGAAAAGAATAAGACATACTGCAGTGTGTTTTCCAACACAAGCAGTTATGCCTTGTGTTTTTTTTTTGTTGTCAGATGCCTTAGATGCTGTATAGATAAAATGTAACTGCTCTATTTTCTTTCTTTGTGTGTTTAACAGAATTTATTTGTATCTACACTATTCATTTGTAGGAAAAGTGCTTGTTTTTGTGGGGATTCTCAAAACAACTGAGTAAACTTAAATTCTTCCCACGGAAATAGTTGGAACTTGCATAACGCGGATTGACATAGCGGGAGAATTTCATAGAACACATTACTTGTGTTATGCGAGTCCGAGGTGTATATTAGAGAATAAGCTGTAGTTGTGTTTGTTTGAATTGGAGCAGTTCTAGTGGTAGGAACATGAACTTTTATCTTATGTTAGGTTTGTCTAATATTTAAATTATTCTTTATCGTAACTGCGAATATGGGTTAAGTTATTTGTAATTTGTATAATTAACTTGCCAAAAAGTAATAACTCTGTTAAAACAATACCGCTCCTTAGATCACTGCCATTTTAATTATTTTGTTTCTTATTTGTAATACTAGTTGCTGTGGCTCTTGAAGACCACAATTGTTTGCATTGTCACTTTAACATCCTTTGGTTTTCTTTTCTTGTTGTTAGATCTAAGATTTTTATCAAAACATCTGATAACTTATATGGTTATCATAATTCGTTAACATTTCTTATTTAAATTATTTTTTACCTTGTCACATATTATTACTTGTAGAAGTAGTGTAGTGTATGTAGCAGTAGTTTGGTTTATTTACTAATAGTTTGTACATCACTCACAGAGCTACCATACCACATTTATAAACTACCTTAGTAATGGCAAACAAAAAGAATGGAAATACACAAATGTTCCCAATTACAAATTCCACAAACAGCAGGAAGTTAGTTGTTCCTTCTTCATAATCCTTCCCGTCATATATAATTCATTTTTAATGCCGAGGACAGAAGGTTTGAACTCTGCGTGTTCTGCAAAAGGTCCTTTCAGACCTTACCACAGTTTCATTAATGAATTACAAGGCTATCAGAAAGAATTTGAGTGATTTCTGTAGCATTGTCACCAAATCTCAACGGTTCAGTATAACAAAGAATGATTAGTTTTAATTCTGCGATGACTTAATGAATAAATGAAATTAAATGTCAAACAAATAGGTCCCATATATAAACATCAAAAACCGAAACTTCCCGTTGCCCCCTTCTTCACGCTCCCCTGCCTGACAGAAGTCGGGGGTGTACAGTGTACCCATGTCCTCCTTAGTGGATATGTGGTATTAAGGTGATGCATGGCTGTCATGTCAAAATGTAGCAGTGCTGCATTGTACTAGAACCACATGTCTTTGTGGGTGTTCAGTGGCATGTCTTTCATCAGCATGTGTAGCATGTTTATCAGGAAATTTGTTTAGGTCACACCAGTCAAGCGATCTTGCATCATTGAGGCACTTTCAAATAGTTGTTTACAATACCAACCCAAACATTGATGGAAAAACGATATTGGTGTGTTCGGGTTCTCATGGAGCATGAATTTTCTGCATCTCACACATAGCTGTTTCTTGAATCGATCGCACCCTCGCTAGTAAAACATGCCTCATGTGCCAAAACAGTTGAGCTAATAAACTGCAGATATTTCGTGTTATGATACATACGCCACTTCATGTATTCTTGCAGTTCATTGTAGTCATCAGGTTACAATCCCTGGACGGCGTGTATTTTGTAAGGATGTAGCTATTGCTCATGTAGTACACGCAGCACAGTATATTGTGGGAAGCTTTGGCCTCTTGGCCAGTGCATTGTCTGCTGATACAAGGATTTTCTTCAATCCTCTGCAAGACGTTTCATGTCCTGTTCAAATACTTCTCAATACTCCTGTGCTGTCCATTGGCACCTTATATGTTTCTCTTCACAGACAACAGCTGATAATGTATGATATAAATGACGATGATTTGGGTGATAAGCTTGGTAAATGTTGCAAGCTTCCCTGCCATTTCCATGAGCATCTTCCTCATATGTTAGATGCATAGCTGTCAACTCTGGCTGTGAATATTATTGCATGCTTGATCCTTGTAATCCTCAAATAGACTTTTCAAGCTGAGGAAATGTATAATAAGAAAACACATGTGCAGCAGTTTGATAGTTAGTATTAGATGGTATGAACAGTGTGACTGTACAATGCAGCAGGTACCTAAACAATCAAATTAGCTGCATGCTATCTTAATATATGCTATTATTGTTGAAACTATTACTTTGCATACCTGTGAATGTATTAGTGGCCAATTGTGGCAGCTATAACTTGCTGATGGGCCAGTCAAGTGATGTGAGGAGGAGAATATTTAATCTTTTGTGCTTAACATTTTGGCAGAACCTCGGTCATTACAGATGAGCAAAAAGTAGCCTGCTGAAGGTGACTAGGGAAAGACGTGGCCTATGCGGTCTTTACTACGTAGGATAGCCGGAGCTAGGATTCAAACTTGCGTCCTTCTGAATGAGAGTTAAACATGTTACCATTGTGCCACCTTGCTTGTAGAGTGAAGATGTAGGCAGGTTGATTGATAGGCTGTTTACTGTTAGGGTCTTCAAAGCATGTAAGGGTGAATGCTGTGGACATGGAGCAGCGCTGGGAATAAAGATAAAGTGAAACGCGAATTCCGAGAGTAAACCTTTTGACATGGAACTTTGTTCTGACATGATCCTGTTGGACATAAATGTAATCAATATGAGGCACAGAAGTTTTATGTTATTCACTACCCAAGGGTGTCATGTCTTTGTGTTATGCAATCTTTGTGTTAGTGTTGTTTTGTCGTGACTGAGAATGCGAGCGTTTGTGTTGGTGTGTAAGATATTGTATTGTTAATCGATGAGAAAGAGAATAATAAAAGCAGTGGTCTTGGTTAATATCTCTGTGGACATATTTTATACCCATAACAACAGGTTATGGGCCTAGGACGTTTCGTATCGGCAACAGAAGATATTACCGAGTCGTGATTTCTGCGCGCATCAAAAATCATCCATCAGGATGGTGGACAATGATGAAGCAATGTAACGAAGTAATATTCAGAGGTTAAATTCAAAAAAATATTTCTCTTGGAGACTAAGAGCAAAGGTGGAACTGATCCAGTCAAACTGCTGGAATGCTATCGAGCCTGGTTTCGTGGCACCAAACAACGCCGACCAAGAAAGAATAAACAGAAAGGCACTTTCGTTCCTGTACAAAAATGTGTCGGACACATAATTAAATGACATTGCAGAATGTTTACACATGAGCGAAACTTGGAGAATTCTGTCGGACATCCATGCGAAGGTTAGTTTCCTTCAGGGACTGCGATCGCTCAAGAGTTTGTTCCTGATATCCAAGGGCGAAGGGGAAGAACTCCACGAATATGTCGCTCGCGTCCAGAACCAGTATCAAAAGGTGAAGTCGGTTGGTTGGAACTACACCGACAAGCAGATCGCTGGCCTGATCCTGCTTGGCCTGCCATGGGACAGATATGGGTCGCTGGTTGAGGAATTAAGAAAGGAGGCAAACCTTAGCATCAGAACAGTCAAGGCCAGGCTTCTAGAAGAAAGGAACGAGGACCGTGATGAGAATGAAACCCTCGCCTTTACAGCCAAGGCTGGTAGTTAACGAGGCAGCAGCCAGCAATCAAGGGGTGGCATAAGAAGAGGAAGACA
This sequence comes from Medauroidea extradentata, assembly GCA_003012365.1. Classification (NCBI taxonomy): domain Eukaryota; kingdom Metazoa; phylum Arthropoda; class Insecta; order Phasmatodea; family Phasmatidae; genus Medauroidea; species Medauroidea extradentata. Next base: position 29,389 of record PNEQ01129363.1, read on the forward strand.
GCAGCTGGAGAACACAGCAACCAATGAGAAGACAGAAACCACCAGCAAAGCAGCAGCACCACCTGTACCGAAGACAGAAAGCTCGCAATAAAAGAAAATGTTATCGATGTAACGAGTGGGGGCACATCTCAAACTTTTGCAGCAAGGTTAGGTGTTACAAATGTGGCAAGAACGGACACTGGACGAGTGATTGCAGGGAAGAAGTGCAGGTGAAGACGACTGAAAGCTCAGCGAAATGACACAGGGACAGCAAACCAAAACACAAAATACTTGTGAGCTCTTGCGGACTGGTCTCCAACAAGAAAGAGGAGGAAGTGTGTTGGATTGTAGACTCTGCTGCTACTGACCACATTTTGAACAGATGGGAGTTGTTTGTGAGTCTGAAGCCCGGCCAAGATGAAATAACAATGGGGAAAGGCATTGCAGAAGTCAAAGGGTGTGGTATGGTTGAGGTTAAAATCACAGATCAGTGTGGGGGCTGGACATTGACATTATCAGATGCCTTATATGTGCCTGATTTCAACTTTAACTTGTTATCTCTCAGCCAAATAACAGCAAAGGGAGTCCACATTGAAATGAACGGAAAGGAGGCATTCTGTCACGATGAATACAATATCCTGTTTAGGGCACCGTGTCAAATGGCTTGTACACACTGTACGCAGAGCCAACAACAAAGCATGTAGTAAATGTGGTAAACAACACTGAAGACTCTGTGGAGATTAGGGATGGCACTGCGCTCAAGAGTGTTTCATTGTGGCATCAGAGACTTGGCCACCTAAACGAGGCCTCAATTAATAAGATTCCAGCCTTAGAGTTGGAAGGAAAATTGCCAGAGACATGTGAAGTGTGTGTGAAGGGAAAGATGACCAAGATAGGTTTTCCAAAGACCAGTGAAAGAAAGTAAAAGCAACCCCTCGAATTGATTCACTCTGATCTGATGGGAAAACTGCCGACATCAATGGGTAAGGCAAAATACTTACTAACTTTCATTGATGACTACTCTAGATACTTGACGGTCAAGTTTGTGCATGCTAAGAGTGATGTGTTTGCGACCTTCAAGGACTATCAACGAGAAGTTGAACTGCTACACGGGACCAAGATAAAGGCACTACAGACGGATGGTGGTGGCGAATACTGCAGCAAGGAGTTTAGAGAGCATCTGAGAGAGCATGGCATAGTGCATCGAAAAACAGTGGCGAACTCTCCCCAGCAGAATGGCATAGCACAGATGGGAAACAGGACAATTGCGAACTCTATTAGATGCATGCTGATCGAATCAGGTATACCAAAAACCTTTTGGGCAGAGGCAGCAAACACAGTGGCATTTATTAGGAACTTGTGCCCATCTCGTGCCATTGACTTCAGAATACCAATGGAGATGTGGAAATGGGAATTGATTAGGGTTAATCTATATAATTTCTTGAAAGTATTTGGGTGTAGAGCTTGTTTGTATGTGAGTGGTAAGGATAAGTTTGATCAAAGGGGTATTGAGTGTGTGTTTGTGGCTTATGAGCCAAACACGAAAGGTTATCGTTTGTGGTGTATTGAGGAGCAGAAAATCAAAGTTGCCCACAGTGTAGTTTTTCAGGAGGGTGTTTTTCCCTTCAGGACTCTAGACAAGGTATGTACTAAAGATGTTGTAAATTTGAAGTGTACTCGTGATGTCATTGATCTGGAGGATGTGTGTGTTGGGGGAAAGGACGAAAGTGCACCTGGTACAGGAAATGACATATGTGACACTGGCATTATGTCAGAGATATGTGAGCCGCTAGCAAGGTCAGGGGAAAAATCCATGCTGCAGGTAGATTCCCTTAGTTTAAGTGACCCTATGAATCATGCACTACCTGAGCCAATGTGCTGTGCAGAAGGTCATAGCTCGAATAACCTTGAAAATTCCTTGTCTGATGAGGATAGTGACGGACCGTTTCACGGGTGGGGAACAGAATCAGAAACTCAGGTTAGACGTTCTGCTAGATTGCAGGACAAAAGTCCTAAAGTCCCATCTTGTGTGTACGGATGTTTAACTGACTCCGACAAGGGCTGTCGCCATGAACCAAGCAGTTTAGGGGAGGCCATGAGTGGTGAGGATGCTGTAAAGTGGAGGATGGCCATGGACGAGGAGATAGAGAACTTGCTACGAAATGATACTTACCGAATTGTAGATAGGCCAAAAGGGAAAAATGTTCTTAGCTGTAAATGGGTCTTGAAACTTAAGTTTAGTACTGATAGAAGTGTCCAAAGGTACAAAGCTCGGCTAGTAGCCCGTAGTTTTTCACAAATCCCAGGGGTGGATTTCAATGAGACATACGCGCCGGTAGTAAAGAAAAAGACCATTCGTGTACTCATAGCACTGTCAGTACAAATGGGATGGGAGAGAGAATATCTAGATGTTTCTGGTGCATACCTTAATGGTATCCTCTCTGAGGAAATTTACATGGAGCAGCCACCTATGTACGAACAGGGAAAGG
>PNEQ01129364.1:0-22636 GCA_003012365.1 Medauroidea extradentata
AACAATACACTACTACTGAAAAATAACATTAACATTCTCTCTGGAACGGCTCACACCATATTACCAATACTACACACAAAATATTTTTACATGCACATTGAATTTACATAGAGTTAATTTACTTATTCAGTTTGTTAATTACTTAGTTTAGTTTATACTAAAATGATTTTCTGTAGGTTCACTAACGTCCAAACGTTATCCTACAGTAATAATATTGCAATGACAAACAACTATTATAAATTCCATTAACTGAAGGTGAATGGAAAGTAATATATCTGCTGTGCCGTTATTTGCTCATAAATCATGAGACTGTGAATCAATAATCATAGGGATCCGGTGGGTGTGTTAACATTCCACACTAGTAATGCCTTTATAATAATTATAGAATTTTTGAAAAGCAATTCCAAATGAAATATTAAAAAAATCCGTCTATACATTTATAAAACACATTCACCTTCTAGAGCATACATCCCTGATCTGGCAGATCATATGTATCATTAAATGATACCACACTCATAGTTCAGACATTTAGTAGTGAAGTCCAGTACAATGTGTCAGAATCCAATCATTCTTATTAAATATCTACATATCCAGCAAATAAAATACACATCTGTTCCGAATTTCATAAAAACAGTAATAATCCTTTAACAGTTCAAACAATCACAAAAAAATCATAGAATAATGGCCGAACAGATAGTTAACACAAAAGCAAAGAGTAATACGGTGTCTTCCTCCACATCGGTCGTAGAATAACAGGTCTGGACCACGGTCGTAGAAGTACAGGTCTGGACACTCGCCTATCTACCAATGCTATTGAGTTGACCCCGTTATGACTGAAAGCGCCACTAGCAATGAAGTGTTGTTTTAACATTGCTGTATAGCATCTTACTAGCAGTTCTCCTAGCAGCTCCGACACGAGTTTGCTCCTTGCTGTCCCATTTGTGCAATGTTAAGACAACCCCAGAGTGCCAGTGGCGCCAATCAGTCATAACGGGGTCAATTTTCAACTCCAGTGTCCAGACATGTTCCTCTATGGCCGTGGTCTGGACAATCGCCTATCTACCAATGTATTTTGCTCACGGTCGTAGAAGTCCAGGTCTGGACACTAGCCTATCTACCATAGAGGTAATATATAGTAGAGGGAACATGACGTCACAAATGTGTGTCCAACATGGTCTCCAGAGTTTGGTGTCGTTTATTTATGTTTTCTCGTCGTAAAATGCAGTCGTGTTGTTTGAAACTCATGGCGTACCTTCCAGAATATATATTTAGTCATGTGGTGTCACCAATATCTCGGTTCAAAACCTTATAGTAGGTATGTAGCTAATATTTACTTTTTACTAAAAACAGCTGGGTTAAGGGAATCAATAACGTGGCAAACATTGTTTACATTTGTAGTTCTGAAATTTATACGCAATTATACTATGCGATAATATGGTAGTACGCTCCCCTTAGTTCATCAATTTATAAGGTACCAAAATAACATTATAGTTGTGATTACTAAGCAATTATTATCTTTTCTCTCAATGTTATTTCAAATTTCCCGCGCATATTTCACTAAAGTCACGTGACACATGGTGAACACACAATTTCGTACGCAGCTGTATAGAGGATACTCCCTCTACCCTATATTTACTCTAAGATCTACCTTTCATTAAACACACAACAAAGAGGAAGAGGTCTTGACACGGAGTAACGCCCTCCAGCAAGAGATAGTGACTCCCTTTTTGTCACCGAGCGCTAATAACTTATTTAGTGGAATATTTGCCTTGTTTTCATCCGATAGTGTTAAAAAAAATAAAAGTATACAAAATAATAATATGGTAGGCTGGTATTGTAGATATATGTTTCGTTTCTATAAATGCATTGTGTGGAACTGTTTATATAAGTTGTCTGGAAAAAAATATATATTATGTACTACTGTTTTAGTAAACACGTTCGAACAGTAAGTATCTATTCTTTCCCTGTACTACTACAAATTTAGAATCGCTGCAATGTGTGTCTATATGCAAAATATTGAAAAACTAAATTTTATGTTCAGAAATGTGTTCCAAAACAAAATTGCATATACATTACTTGGCTTTTCAATTTTTTCTTCTACAATGCAGGCAGTTCCAATAACAAATACTCATTTTAAGTTGTGAAAACTTGCAAAGTCTAACACAAACAAGACAAATCTTCCACTAAAAGAATACTAGCGCTGCGACAAAAAAGGAATAATATTTTATTCCTCAGTATCAAGACCTTACCTTCATAGACCGTGGCGTACAAAGAAACGTTGTGGTCGATAAAGCAATTTCGGAAGTAAAATAGTGTTTTGTAGTAACGACTTTCGTACGCATATATGACCTATTTTAAAACAAACAAAGACGGACAGGTTTACATGCGCTTTGACAGACAGTGTCTTGAAAGGTGAGTATTACGGAAATTTCTTTCGCGCTGGAAGGAAGTGTCTTAAACTGAGTAATGTCCATTGACTCACCAGGTAGAAGTTTTTCGTGTAAGAAATCAATAAAATGACTCATGCGCAAACGAGTAAATACAGGTGGAGCATGGGAGAATAAAGGATAGTACGTAAGAGACTAGTTTCAGTCCACCGTAGAACGTCTTTAATGGTAAGCATTGGTGCGTAGAAGATTATGCTACTAGTATCCTGTAATTGGCTTCACACAGACTTAGGCATTTGCTCTTTGTGTTTGTTTCTTACTATTCAAGTGAACTCTGCAACACTATTTATGAAGGTGTAGTGAATTATTGTATTCTGCTGCTAACTATTATTTTAGTGTGAATAACGTGTGCGCCTAGCAATATGTTACAATATTGATCTTTGCATTAACATCAATACTTACAGAGATGTGTAATGTGCTATTTCACGTGACGTCATTTTTTGTCCACATAACATGTTGCGTTAAGGGCGCGGTCTACCGCAATTTTCATCACAATTTTTTTATTTTTTATTTGTATCATATATTTTTTTCTTACTTTAGACACAAAATGTGAATGAATTTGGTTCTTATGAAACTTTTTTATCTCTCATAGTTTTCGCGTAATGGCTTGTTAAAGTTATATTTTGCATGTTTCCGTTTTAACGACTACACTAAAACCAACTGATATACCAAACTCAAAAAAATCACAATGGATAAAGACATCGCAGGCTAGAATGACATGCTCATAAAATTAAAGAATAAAAATTATTTGTTTAAAAAAAAATGCTGAAACTGAAAATAAAAATTAAAAAAATTCAATAATTTTTTTAAATACAAATAATTTTTATTCTTTAATTTTAAGAGCATGTCATTGTAGCCTGAGATGTCTTTATCCACTGTGATTTTTTTGAGGTTGGTAAATCAGTTGGTTTTAGTGTAGTCGTTAAAACAGAAACTTGCAAAATATTACTTTAACAAGCCATTACGCGTAAACTATGAGAGATAAAAAAATTTCATAAGAGCCAAATTTAGTCACATTTTGGGTCTAATATATGAAAAAAAATATCTGGTACAAATAAAAAATAAAAAAATAGTGATGAAAATTGCGGTATACCGCGCCCTTAACAGTGTTCACCAGCCAGTACTTCGATGTATAAACAGACATACGCATAACGTACTGTAACTCATCACAGTCATTTGTACTATTTTGTGATATCTCCTTCTCGTATTAGAGACCTTGTTTAACATTTTTATTACATATATTTTAGGATGTTCATTATGTATTCTTGGCTGGATTTTCAAAGCAAATTTATTTCAACGCACATTTTTGTGACAATTAATATCGTGACAAACGGAACTTTGTTAGGGAGTGCTTTGAGAAAAATGCTGACATGAAAATTTTTAAGCGTAAAGTATTAAAAAACTTTGAAATATACTTGGACATCAGTTATTACGAAACGGATTCAGATAAAGGAGACGGAATCGTACCGGTAACCATAGATTCCATAGTTATAATAATTAAATGAAATGTATATTCATGATTTTTTAAAAGAAAAAAATGTGCAGAAATAAACTTAAGGTAGATGTTAACGCACAAGCTAAATACGAAAGCGACCACTGCCTGCTGGTTTCTTGCAAGATATATTTATACCAGGCGTTAATTCATTGAAACGATTCTTAACAATTCCACACGACCTAATCCAAAGATTTTTTTTTTTTTAGCTGGGCCAAGTTACAAAGCAGACTTGGGACCCGAAGCTTTGAGATTTGCAATTTTCTGTTAAATCTCTGAACAATTTTTGGTAGTGATTATAGAGTAAACGCAGATTAGAAATCAAATTATCTATTTCGCAAATGCTCGATTTTCTGTTTGCTTAAAAAATAAGTGATTTAGACATGTTTTTGTTGGTGAATTACTGTTCGTACGTAATTGTGGAAACGTGATAATATTGCTATTAAATAACATTACTAGGAGCGGTGATGTAATCAGGAAACGCAGATATTTTTTTATTTAGTACGTGATGCCAATTAAGTTTGTTGTTTTACAAAATGTTGTGGATCTGGAATAAAAGTTAAGGCTGTTTCAGTTATAATCGCGTCCTTATTTTTCCAGTGCCATTTAAATATACTTGTGGGTTTTCTAATCTCAAAACTAATTTACAAACTTAATTTAAAATTCAATACTAACTGAGTAAGAAAACACATAAAGTTGACTATGATGATACTTTTTTCTTTCCTGTCTATATGCATATATTGTAAAATGAATAGTTTTTACTATTCACTATCGGTCGCGACTTCGTTCGTGTTACATTCAGTTTAGTGCTTCTTTGAGTCGTACACAATTTAAGTCTAAATTCTCCAATTTATATTTAAGTAGTTCGTAAATAAGCATGCCTTTGAGTGAGAATATGTTACTTAAAATATGACTCCAAAGTAATAAAACATGCAAATAAAATTTTATTAAAGTTTTTGATATAGCCTGTTCACTATAAACTGAACACTCAGCAGAACGTATGATTTATAAAAAAATATGATTCATTGGCTCAATATATGTTCACTTTTGAGAGTGTTTAAACGTTTACACTGGTTTTTAGTTACATGGAAGTTTTGGTATTAAAAACAATAAAGATGGCTGCAAAACGGCCGAAAGTAAACTTTATGCAGTGCTCACTTTATTGTCAACGGCCTATAGAAACTTTTTATACTCTGTCCACTATAAAGTTGCAGCAGAAATAAACAATTCAGTCGAAATAAATCAAAGGAAAATTAATTATATCTTTATTTCTTACATTGTGATTGTGGCGTAGCATAGTTACCTTGCATTTTTCAACATTTCAAATGAAATTTACGCTGTGCGAAAGAAGTTATTGACATTCACTTGGATGAACTAGCTGCAACCTTAGAATGGATAGAGTATAGCACTGCAAATTGCATAGGGGGCCACGATGGTCAGACCATTCGCCTCCCACAGCGGTGATCCGGGTTTGATTCCCAGCAGGGTCCGTCCCCGGATTTTTCACATGTTGAATCGTGCCGGACGATGCCGTTGGTGAGCTGTTTTTTCTCGGGGATCTTCCGTTTTCACCGCATCTTTACTCTCCTCATGTCACCCCTAACCAACGGTTAATACCTCGATGTTAAGCGATGACTTAAACTTCTCAATCACACATTCAAAGTCATAATAATGATACCGATAACAATACTGAAAGTATTAAATTTCGGCATTCTTTTAATCTCCTAAACAAAATAAAAAAAAAAAAAAATCAAAACAGTGAAAAATTGTTATGAGTCATTAATGACCGGTTTAGAAACACATTTCACAAAAATGTTTTGTTACTTCGTTCTGGCCAACTGCCACATTTTCCCAACTCCATTCCAGGATTTTTTTTTATCAGAGACCTTCGCTGGCGTACGGACAAGTTTCAAGACAGTCGGATGTATGCAGACAGGCAGCTATTATATTTATGTATGTAGATTAAATTTATAGTCAATATTCTGTACACTGCAACTTGCATTAAATTCACTTTTCTTTAAGTAGGAGTGTTAGGTTATTTAATTGTATTTTCAGTTTTGTGCCATAAAACGTATTAAATTTGTATTAAAAAATTATCGTAGACAATGCATAGGATACGTTCTTGGTAAACTGCTTGGCATAAAAAATATTAGACTCTCTAACTAATTTGTCGAACAGAATCATTGCAAGAGAATTCTTAAAAGTTAATCTATCGTTCTCTTGATATCATTCTGCATGACAAATTAATAAAATATTCCATTGTTATTTACATCATGCAGTTTACCAAGTATAAATCCCATGCTTTGTCGAAGAGAAAATTTTGATAATACAATTCGAATTCAATAACATTCTCTAACACTCCTCCGTAATAAGCAAGTAAAACTTAGAGAATACGTTGTTAGATACGAAACGTTTTTCCAATTTACGAGGTTATCGCTGATCAGAAGCGTTTCGTAATGATATACAGCGATGAAAACCCAAGAGGCCAGCATAACATTTAGGAAACTGCAACACTATTATTTAAGGCTGGAAAACTTCGCGAATTCGATCACCTGCAGGCTAGAATCCATTGTCCTATGTATACACAAGCACTGACTATGTGTCAACTAGCTGCTACCTTGTGGGACAGCATACAATGGACGAATAGAAGGGGCTTGAGTTGACATCGTACAATGGATTCTCGCATACAAGTCATTGAATTCGCGACATTTTCCAGTCCCTAACTATTATCAACTTTATAACTCTTGCATTACACTTACGTATTAAATTAATTATTTTAGAATGAGTTCGGTAAGCAGTAAAAACGTACTGTTTTTTTTATCATTTTGCAATATATTCCACTAATTTGTCAACGTAAGCTTGTGATTTAGAAATATATTATAAGAAATTCCGCATTCCACATTCAAAAATTTGTAGTGAAGATTGTATAACCAAATTTAAAACTGTACTCACCTAATTTTATACTTTTGGTGGAGATGAGGTTATATCGCGAAAATGTTTTGTGCTGCCTGCACATCTCTTGAAAATACTGCAAATTTTTGTAACATGTATGACTGGTTGATAGACGCCTGACAACGTAGCTATCTGCAGACCAATAACAGGCATTAAATATTACAATAGCAGGATAATTATTGTCTCAGTCAAATACGGTAACAGAACCACGTACAAGCGAAAGCCAGTAAAATTCTGGTAACTGAACGTGCATTAAAACCCAGCAAACAGTCAAGTTTTCCCGCGACAAATTATCATCTCTAGCCATTGGCACTAGTCAGAGTTTTGAAATAATGTCATAACATCTCTCTAGAACTGTCCTCTCGGGGAAATCCCGTATTGTAATGTTGGGGAAGTTTGTGTGTGCGAGAGATTTTGGTCAGAGTTTAACATATTGGTAATTAACGCTGTTGAGGGGGAAGGGAGGGGGCATATAGTAACTATTCAGCAGTGCCGGAATAAAATGGCAGGGGGAAACGGGAGAGCCTCTGAGAAAACCAACCGACCAACGGTGTAGTCCGAAACGATTCTCACATGCGAAAATTCGGGGACCGTCCCCGACGGGAATCGAACCCTGATTGTCTTGGTGGGAGGCGAATTGTCTGACCATTCAGCCATGTTGGGGTTGAAAATAGGGATAAGTACTTATCTCGTGAAAGAAGAATGGGACCACCTGTTTATATTCAACTGTAATGAAAAGCAAAGTCCCAGTCTCCCTGCATCGTATATTTATGGTGAGACACGTCGTATTGCCTTTTCATTGAAATTCGCACAAATGTACAGTGTAATTTATTAAACGTGGTAGGTGTACAACAATTTATAATTAAGAAATACTTTTTATGGTTACAGGCAGAGATGAATGTTGTGCTGCATCAGGATATCCTACCTACTTCTAGGATGCTACGTGTTTTCAACAAGATGTTTGGCCTTGAAATCTTCACGGTTACAGTCCAGAGTGTTCCGTCAGGAACTAGTGTGCAGTTGAAGAGATCTATTCCAGCTACTGTATATAACGTCCTAATAACATCAGTAACGACAGTAATTGGCATCTTAGACATACGTCGCACTATTCAAACAAGTGAATTTCAATTTTCAATTGTGTTCTTAATAGTAGGAGGCGTTGTATTACATATCACCTGCTTACTAAATTTTGTAACAAATAATATGAACAGCAGGTACGTGCAGAAGATCGTGTGTTTGTGGATGGAAGTCGACAGGTTTATGCTAAACATCCCACATAAAAATTTTAGGAAAATATCAATTTGCTTTAAATTTCTCATTTCACAAACAGTGTTATATGTTTTAATTATTTCTGCAATGATATTTTGGCACTATTTTTACTTTTATGGCTGGATGGATTGCCTGCTTACATTTTCCTACATCTTGATACAATTCGTTATCCCTGTAATGACAGCGAATTGCATTAACTATGTCCTTCAAATTCGAGAAAGACTGAAGATTCTAAACGCTTATTTCCTCCAATTAGATATATCACAGGAAAATTGCACAGTGCATGATAGCCGAAATTTCCCAATAAACACTGAAGCACACAGTGCGCTTTGCTGCAATAATGTACACGGTTTAAATATGCAGCACTCAACTGCATTACAGACGCATAATAGAGAACGTAAGGAATTATGCACACAAACGAGTTTTGAATTAGAGATTTTTCAACTGAGGTCTCAATACCAAAACATGTGTGACACATTTTGTCTTGTTGACAATATTTTTGGATCTTCAGTATTTTTTCTCAATGTAAATGTTTTTATGTTGATTATATGTTACCTTTTTTGGGGCTTAACTATAGAAAACATATATCAAAATCAAGCTTCTCCGGTCTTGTCGTTGATAATTGCTGTGATGTTAACGACGCTATACTCGAGCCAGATCATATATATCGTGTGGTCTTGTAAAACTACTAGAGACGAGCTAACATCAACTAGGAACATCATCCAGAATTTACTTCTTGAACCTGAACTAGGCGAGGATATAGTTGAGCAGCTGGAACTGTTTCAGGATCAGATCAGCGGTGAAGATATGTCACTCAGTGCTTGTGGTTTCTTCAAGCTTGAGGAACCTTTACTTTGTTCTATAGCTGCAGCTGTAATGTCGTATCTCATAGTCTTGCTGCAGATGAATCCCACATATCATATCAAAGATGTTTACAATAATTCTACTAAATGATGATTCACAGTTTTCATAAATGCAAAACAACACTTTTTAATTAAATATCTACACACGTAAGTGTATGTGTATACACGTATGTACAAAATAACGTGTATTTAATTAAATGTCAGCACGTAGCTTGAATAAGCATGATCACCTTATCTTATCTAAATGATTTGCAAGATTAACAACTTTTTAACATTAACTGTCGCTTTTACCATCAGCATAAATGTATATACATATTTTTTTTCTGATTAGGCTAGAGTTGTGTTCTACGAGCTGTGTTATTCCTAGCTGCATAGATTTTATTATATTACTAGCTAACAGGCCGAAAGATCATGATAAATACTTAGGAAGAGATAAGTGGCGAGCGTGATGCGACTTAGAAGATAGTGATAACAGTGGTGGCAATTCTGGACTCGTTCGAACGAATACAAATATACAAGGCAATGACATTTTCAAGTACACTAACTTGAGATAATAACTGTGTATTAGTGTACAGAATGGATTAAAGAAAAATACATAAAATTGTGTATGCGATTCTGTACTCTGAAGAACGTGTCTTATACCAAGCAAATTCATTTTCAGTATCAAAACTGATTATTACAAACCAGTGCTACGTGTATTAAGTACTACATCCTAATTTTTTCTATCATTTAAAATTGAAGGAGACAACTGATTCCTAACAACAGAATGGGGGAACTGTCTGAAATCATTGCACACGTGCTTGCTCAGTGCATATTTCCCATAGTTTTGTGTGTTTAACACATATTTAGTGCCAACTCGTAATTTTCGTACTTTGTCACATACGCTGACAGTGATTTTAATTTTAAGTATATAACATGCGGTATTTGTATTGTAATAACTTCAGGGCAATTTTTAATACCATACATAAACAATATATAATGCAACACACATACCAGTTTCACATACAAGAATACTTCAAAGTTTCAGAGAGCAACATGTCTGTTAATTATTGTTACACATCGCATTTACTAAACTTCTAAGCTTATGTTCGAAATTAGTAAGTTATACAATATAATTAAAAAACACTATATATACCTGTCATTATCTCAGTTTACGAGATACCTCCATTGTCAGCATGCACATAAAAAGAGCTCGTAACCTCCTAACGTCTGTGAATTAATGCTGATGATTCAACATAGCTGGGCGCTTAACAAGAGAACATGATAACAGGGTATTTAGCTATAATATTGAACAGACACTAGCGAAACAATATGCTCTGGTTTTGTGTACATTACATGAAAAGAAAGAGTGGTAATAACATACCAATACAAATAAACACATTTGTAAATTTACGAAAAAAAAAGTAATACACATTTATAACAATACTATTTTTTATTTATGTATTACTGTGCACAACCTGTTAAAATAACTACGCAAATTTTCGGATGTTTTTATCACTCAATGGCAACGTTTAGGCGCATCCAGGATACATTATACAACAATGTAGCTTACAAAAACTGTTTTCGTTATCTATGGTGATGATATGGAGAAAAGAAATGTAATGTTCTTTGTTTCATTCCAGATAACACTTAATTGTACAATTGGCTACGGACGATGATGCGAAGGAAAACGTATAATTAAAAATGAGTAATTGAAGTGCAGCTCTCTGTAGTCAAAACAAAAATAAATTGTGTCCAAAAGAAAGAAAAAATTGTAACCAATACCATTTTCCCCCTAAGCAAGGAAGAAAAGTAAGAATTATAATTTCAACTTTATTTGATATCATTTCATAAAAAATTTAAGTCAGTTGCAAAGTATTTGTATTTTGGAAATTTCATTAATAAATGGCTATATTTAATAAAAATGTGTAATTTAAAGTAATATAAGATTCTTTACCAAAAATCGTTTTGTTGATGTTACCTAAGTATAATGCCAAATAAAGCTGTAGTTTTCATTAAACATTACGTATTATTATACGTTTTAATCATATTTATATAACATTGCATATGATCATTTCTCTATTTACGAATATATTTTTTATATGATTTTACACTTTAGTTGACATTTAATTAATATATTTTTTAATATCACAATTTTTTTACTGTAAGCGAAAACATTTTCCTGTAAGGAAATATTTTAACCACTATCAAAAATACCACAAAAAATAAGAACAACCGAAAAACTGTTTTTGTGTTTTGTTCGGTTTTTATGACATACAATTAACAAACAAATATAATATGGGCATACAAAATGCAAATGCTTTACTTACAGAAACGAATAACAGCACCACATACGTCGCCGGAATAGTTTCTGGCAACGCGCATTTAAAATCCATCAACAATGTCTCAAAATATATTTAAATCATTTCTACGCCATGTTTCTCATGATAATGAAAACGATTTCATTACACATGCAAAACTAACCGGAATCTTACAGCTTTTTGCTTTCCCATGATACCATTGCTGAGCACAACAAACATAACAACGTTGGATATTTATATGTGTTTTACTTTGTGATAAACTTCTCCCCCCCCTAAAAAAACTAGTTAATTCGAAATCCAAACCTTAAAGCATGAAAACGGGTAAAATGGGTTTTTTGATTAAGCGGCTACATCTCAGACTGTCGTTCTATCGCCTTAAATCTCCGATGTACAAAGCAGTGTAGAATATCAAGGCGCTGTTTGTTTCATATTGGTTACTATTTAAAACCTTTGAAATATACTTCAGGATAAATCATTTTTATTTTACCCACAATAAGATGAACAGTTGTGAAATAACGGTTATTGTCGATGAATTATCTAATAACTACAATTCGAATGCCTATAGTCGTGATTTTCACCTAAGTAGGACTCTCATACATATCTTCATATGTTACTGTTTTCTTCCAAATAATTTACTTAAGGTATCGTAACAACACGAAATGAGTTTTCGATAAATTCTTAGTTTCCGCAGAAATCAGTAAACATATTGAGGTACTTCAAAGTGGTGCATATTTAATTATAAAGTGTTCGAGATTTATTTTGTTTCTAACCAAGTGGTTTGAAAGGGGCAAAATTTATTTTAGATTAATAACAAATGTGTTTTTATCCAATGTTACATAACTCTTATGTTTATTTAAATGTTAACTCATAACTAATTAATAAAATTATTTAAATTATATGTGGGCAAAATAACGTTAATTATATTTATTACGTTTTGTTACAAAATTATTATTTTAGTAGGTTTTACACATGATTTATAATGGTTGGGTGGCTGTAGTCAGAGGTGGGCACTTTATATTGAAACTAGTTATGTGGTTAAGTTAAGGTTGAGGATTACGGTTAAATTAAATATGTTATTATAATTATGGTGGCTTTACTCTACATAGTTACAAATACTACACGGTTGTACTGCATAATTTAGGTTGGAGGGGAGCGGCTGTTTAAATACTCTATGATGGCTGACCCTTTGGACACCTTAGACCTCACCGTTAGCATGATGCCGGAGGCTGATGATGATTGTGTCGGCTATCGACGGACGGCGGCACGCCGTGGGTCTCGACCCAGGACCATCCTGACGAGTTGGTGACGGCTGGAAGACTTGAAGGGGACAGGCCTCGATTCCCCCGATACATTGCATTATATTACCACACTTCAGTGCAGGTGGGGAGAATCGCTGAGGCCCTTGTCTTGTGCAACCCCTGACCTGATTGCACTGCCGTCGTCGCTAGCCCGTCCTACAGGCGAGGCTCTTGCTAATCATAACAGTTTAACTACCGATTTTTATCCGACACTTTCGCTTTGCTGCGTATCGATATGATTCCTCTTCTAAAATATTTGGTAATAGTTTAAAACTAATTAATGGATTTTAGAGATTAAAATAATGTGGTGTAAATTGTTTTCGGTGTCTCCAATACCTGACACGGTGCTTGAGTAGTCAGATTGCATAAAAAATTTAGAAAAATACTATAAGGATTTTTAAAATGTCAAATATTAATTCCACAAAAAAAATAGTGTTTCATTATACATTAATATTTCAAAGACTGATTAAACGTCACGTTACTTTTCTACGTAATACGACTGTCTTTAATGTAACATGCTAGTCCAATACCTTAGTATTCGCTTGTGATAACGACGAATATTTTTTTAAACTTTCAAGTCTAATGTTTTCAAAATAATCGTTCTTTGTAATTCATTCGTAAACAATATGGCATCACATTAAAGCACAACAAGTGTTACAAGTGGGCAAAGCAGCGTGTGGACAGTTAGTAACTTCACTAAAATTCATCGTTTCAGTCATTACTCAAGTTAGTTTAAGTAATTTTTGAATGTAAGAATTGTTACAAAATATCTTAGAATACCCGTAAAGGCAACTCTCAAAAACTAGCGAAATGTTATATTGAAATTTCTGGAGGAAAGGAAGTGGGTCTAATCTAAATTATATTTCAACGTTCGCTTTGCAAAACCGAGCTCGAAAAAAATGTAAATTTAAGTATGCGCTCAATCGCAACTGAGTGCAAACAACATTTCCTACCTAAAACCTTTGTGGTCAATAAAACAATTTCAAAAGCAAACAAGAAAGTGCCGACTAGTAAGCTTGCTTTCCTTATTGTAGATGCACATTTATCTTGGTTATTAAAACGGGTTTCATACTTGCTTTAGTGCCACCTTTCGCTAACTTCTTGTCATTTTCTGCTCGTTAGGTATTTTACATATACAAGCTAACTCCAAGCAATTAGTTGTAACATGTTAGCCGCGAGCTGTATTTATGCCTGGAGATATTTCATCTACGGAATTCCATCTTGACGCGAGGTGATTCCTAAGGTTTATAATCATTTGACCGGGTTAAACAACTGTCGATGAATTGTATCCTTATGTTTTAAGGAAATAACTCTGTAGTGTGTTTTCGTGGAATCTAGCAGCACAATTTATTATTATATTCTAAAGTTGAAGCAGATAGTACGGATATTAATACATTTAATACGGAAGTTTTTCTAGTTGTAATTTTTCGAAAATATGTTGGAAAATTACAAAGTGCACGATTATAATTATACACATTATTTTCTGGATTACGTAATATGTCAAATCGAATTTAGAATGCATAGTCTATTTCTTTCGTGATTAAAGAGACGTTATGAAATAAAATGTTTAGTCATCAGCCATGATAATATGCTTCAGCATTCGGTACATAGTAAATTCAATTTTCAATTATAACATCTCAACCTTAGCTACTGGGTTACAAAATAAAACATTTGCTTTACGTACGTTCACAGTGGAGATGTAAAACGTAGAAATCTAATTACTAAGCAAGTTTAAACATTTAGCATATATTATTTTTAATTTTATAACCCTTAAAGTTGATTTATGTTCTTATGTATTGTACCTAAGTTCGATCGGAGAACTTAAACAGTGCTATTTTCTTATTGCTTAGTAAACTTTTACCTTCAGCATGTTACAAACAAGTTAAAAACTGAAGAAAAACCTACACGAGATTTTGCATATCGAAATTCGTACTCCAGAATAGATATGTATTGTAGTCAATTAATGCATTTTATAAACTGAAGTTACGATATTTAGTGCTTAGAAATAATTTGGTTCCAACTTTATAACTGACGTCCTTGAGAAGTCCCTGTCAAGGGTCATTAGCGGTATCGGCGTAATTCGTATTCCCTGACCAGTCTTGTTGACGTCACAAGGAGTAAGCAGATAGGTACGTTTTATAAGCACTTACCTAGTGAGAGGAGATACGGTCGGAGAATATTCTTGGCGACCCGCGTAGGTGTTACGAAAACGACTTCGATGCAGTATTTCCAAAAACCAAATTCGAAATCAGCCAAAAATCCTGTAAATTTCAAATAGTGTGTAAAGACAGCTTCTGTACAACTCGAATACACCCAGACGTTCTTTTCATGCTATCAAAATACTGATGTACAGTATTTTGTAAAATAAATAAATAAGTAAATATGTGTATATATGAATAAATTCACAAGTACAAGATTAATTTCATAGTTCATATTTTTACAGTCTTTCTTAGCATATGCAAAAAAACGTTACTACCCTAACAAGGTATCTTTAACTATATAACATAGCAAACTTTTCAGCTACTGCACAAAATCTATTGGGCCGATAAACCATATAATCACGGCTGATTGACATATCGTAGACGAAACGACAATTAACCGTTATGTCTTTGAATGTTTCTTGCAGTGGGGTAGGAAAACGTACTGTACAATTGTGGACATATGCCACTGCAATATTATGTCGTTACAAAAATCATAGTACGAGACGAAGAAAAAACAAACGGAAAACGAAAAAAAAAAAAAAAAAAAAAAAAAAAAAAAAAAAAAAAAAAAAAAAAAAAAAAAAAAAAAAAAAAAAAAAAAAAAAAAAAAAAAAAAAAAAAAAAAATAAAATAAAATAAAAAATAAAAAGTGGATGTAATAAACCTTTCTATAAGCAAAAGAAAATAACACGAAATTTCCCATAAGTAATTAGTCAACAACAAATTTAAAAATGAAATCAACATTCAAAAATAAAAGCTGAAAGACAAACCAAATAAGATGTAAAACTCAGTACATCACAATTAATACATCACAGACAAAACTGTGACGAAGGCAATAATGGACACAAGACAGGATAACAACTACGACGTCACAGAAAACAGACTAGACGACACAACAATAAAGACACAAAAAACACAGTAGCTACGTTACTGAGACCTACTTTTCACGACGTTTCGGGAGCTGACATCTGCTCGCGTCTTCAGGTAAAGTAAAATTGGAAACTGTATTTTTTGTACTGCTCCTCCTCGCAGCACAAGGTGATCTCCGACATGCCAGCTGACTTGGTGGGACCTTCTGAAAATGGGGGTTAGCTATGGGGGAGGAATCTAGTACGTGCCAGTCAATTTGGCTATACGCTTGCATTCTTAAAAAATTCCGTAAATTTTACAAGAATTTTTTTTGTACTTTTACAAATCCTTGTGAAAGTACAATGATTTTCTTTGTAAAAACGTTTGTTTATGAAGTTACAAAGGTAAATTTTGTAAAACTACAAAGGAATTCTTTGTACTTATACCGACAGTTACTGCACTGTAATTTATTTTGTAAAATATGACAAGGCACATCATCGTAGTTGTACAAACTTTTGTAAATGTTGAAAAATTTCCCTAGTAAAATTATTAGTTTATAATGTTAAAAGGATTTTGTTTGCATAAAAAAACTTAGAAAAAATGTGTAGCCTACAAAAATCGTGAATTCGCCGAAAATTACTTATGCAAGTATCTCAATCTCTGAAAAATATTTTACTGGAATAAAGTGAATGTTTATATTAATTGCGTGCTTTAAAAAAAAGAATTATTACTGAACTGAACATTGAATGCATACAAATAAATAACGTATAAGCAATATAGAAGTCACGGTGGTCTAGTGGTAAAATGCGTAGATTCTAAGGATGGGGAGAGTGGATCGAGACTTAGCACGTTGAGAGTTTTTCTATTATTAATTTTATGCAAAAGTTATTTGATAAATTAGTTAAGTGTTATTTATGAAGTACAATGAATATTTAAATTAATTTTTTTCCTTATCGAAAGTACAGCAACAAGGCTAGTCCTTGTAATTTTACAAACATATACATTGTATTTTATTACAAGGACCGCCTCTGTAGCTTTACAAGGAATTTCTTTGGCAACTGGATTCTAATGATTTTCTTTGTAAAAGTAGAAACATTTTTTTAACAGTGTGCTGTTATAATGGAACATAGTGGTCGTGCAGATTCCGTCTCACTCAGTCAAGAGCAGGAGGAAAACGCCGTGGTCTGCTGTGCGTCAAGCGCTAGGGAGAAACTGTAAGGTCTAACGAATTAAGTCCCTTACAGATTTTGAAAGTTACTATGTGGGAAGCAGCAGTACAGCAACGCAACACTGGAGGAAACCTGCTGCCGGCGATAAAACTGTTGCGGACTCCCTATCCAGAAGGTCAAGGGACCGAGGATGTTGCTTTACAGATGTACTTGTGAAGCCCGCTCCAATCGGTATGGAGAAGGCTGGAGTTGGTGCCGAAGCATATGGCGAAGACGTAGTTCACGTCATTGAAGTACGTTGGTGTCATCTCAGGCGTTGTTTCAATCAAGCAGTGTTCACATCCCGCGTTGCAGCAGACTGAACCTTTCATGAGCGCCCACCAACCGAAGCTGAGGGTTTTGTTGCGTTGAGAAAAGCTGTTGACAGCAGTTCGAGGTGCGACGACCAGTCGACACCCACTAATTATTGAGGTACACCTCGCAGAGTAACACTCCGCAGTCTTCCTACTTCAACGCCTGAAATGGCAATTCAACATCTTCCTCCAGTTGGTCCTCGGGATGGTATTGTCTATTCCCAGTCACCCCAGCAAGATGGGATCCCTTATCCGCCACCCGGGGACACGTCGCACAGTGGTTCCAGTACGTAATCTGAGATAACAAAACTATTTCTTTACGTCGACCTTTCGTAAGCTGAATTTAGCTGCCACGAGAACAAACTCACTAACACTACTTTTTTCCAACAAAGATTTCATTTTCCTTTTTCGATGTCTGTCGAACGACTGATTGAACACTAATATTTTTCTTTTCTTCAGCACTATAAAAATGCCACTTCAACATATAATCAATCTCCGTTTTTCGTCAGGAATCGTTTCGAAATATAGGGATTGTATGTCCACAGCTTCATAAGATTTTGTATAACAATAATTTTTTTATTTGGTCACGAAAATATCCATTAGCATTTTCCAACCCATTTTAGTCACTTCATAGTCACACGAACTTATTTTCAAGCGGTGTCTATTTCTTTGCACCAATTAATAAATAGCTCTATCACTTTAGAATTCCGACCTCCACCACTGAATTTGACGTATATTAAAAACATGGTCGAATATGGCCGTAAAACAATTATAATTGTGTTACCAAAGACCAAAGGTAAACACTGAATGAAATTTCACAGCAAACTTCGACGGCCTTTGCGATTGCGAGTCCGCTTTTAAAATGAAAAACGGCGAGATTAAACAAATGCTGGCTCTGAGTACAAGTAAACACAAATTAAAACAACAAACATCGTAATAGCTTAAAATTATGTAAGAATAACGGGAAATACCTGAACTTTTATTATCGTCTGCATAACCAAGCTAAACCAGAGGCGAAGAGTCGGATTTGCTTAATGCTTCTCACTTGAAATTCTCAATGAAGATATTGGTCATTTTTAGATTAATTGTCGTAATAACTCGAATACGAATGGCAACAATTATCCTAACTTTCACTTCACTGAGACACTCATGCAAATACTCAACAGCAGATTTTTTTTTTTTTTTTTTTTTTTTTTTTTTTAAAGTTCGGCTATTTAGGTTGTGTAAAGACATGAAATATGTGTTCGATAATCCCTTAATTTCTATCCAGACCAGTCGAAATATGGATATACCTACAATTAGGATGAAAATTAAATACACTTAACAAAAAATTATTATTAATTTAATTTCCAAACAAATGGTTTGAAGGGAATAAAAAGTGTTTTATTTATTTTTTTTAATGTGGCTAGAACCCAGGCCAACAGAATTGACGTTGAATGCAATGGGAAATTAAACAAATTACATACAGAAGTTTAGGGATAAATGAGTGAAAGATAGTTAAATAATTTTGCGTTTAGTTTATGATAACAATCAAATAACTGTGCAATGCTCCGTTGTCGGTATAATTTTTACTTTTATTGTGATTACATAACTGACTAAAAGTTGCTCAAATATTTTAACTGGCAAAATATGTCCTCAGCGTCTTCTAAAAGTGAAGAAATAACTTAGTGTTTCAGAATTATTATTGCACCAAAAGAGAAAAAATGCTTTCAAGAATTTAAAATATGAAATATTAATTTGACAAAAATTGTATAAAGCGCTCCTTTATTGCTGAATATCCTAAAGACCCATTAAATATATCGTTACTTTGTGCTTGAAACGATTGTCTTACTTGTAACGGTATATTTCAGTACCTTAGTAGGCCTATTTGTCTACAATACTAACATGATTTTTTTGTGAATAACTTTCAAGGTAAACATTTTGAAAATATGCTACAGTGATAGAGAAGTGAATCCCTCTTTGTGGCCCAGTCTTAAATAATATAGCGCAAGATTAGTGTGATTTCTCGTTTTACATGCTGCAACGCCGCGAGCGGACAGCTAGTTACTGTATAATAGCTTGATGATTTCGATAGAAATGTCTGTAAGTGATGCACGAATATGAGAACAGAAGCCGATTGTCTTACAATACCAGTTCTCTATAAAACAGCTCAGTGTATTTCACAAGAATTCCTGGAGGCTTGGAAATAAGTTTAGAGTCCACAGTAATATTTTTATGAAGACAATCTTTATTCATGTTTTCAAATGGTGGCCCTTTTTATATATTTAGTATAATACTACGTATTTGAGGATACATTTTTTATTGAAGTTTATTTATCTTTGTACACATTATCTATTTAGTTGACTGTACTTTTGTGTGTTTCGTTCATTCTTTAGACACATTGTGTAAATGGTGGCCATTTTTATCTTTAGGATATGGTGAGATCTCATAAAATTTTTCCCGAAATTTATCAAAATGGGCACACATACTTTTCGTAGTAAGCATACTTGAGTTTTATGTATTTCGTATATAACATGTCCTAATTAATATTGTATAATATTCCCAAATGTACTTATACGATTGTTAACTTTCGGGGTTAATTTTCACCCTCTTTGAGAAAATTAGGTTTATTTGTTATTCTGGTAATTTCGTGTTTTTATATTATTTTTATTAACTTTATGGTGGTAGGAATCTGGTAGATAGTTATAAAAGGCTAGGAACACTGCAACTGGACACCGTTCTCCACCGTATGCTTAGAAATACGAGCTGCAAAAATGATATAACAATTATATGTAGGAACCACTTATTATTTATTTTGTATCATTTTATGTAAATATGATATTTAAACCTTAGTTTGCACCTCTTTTCCAGAGGAGGATAGAAATAATTTCGTACAATATATAGGCCTACTGACTAACGGCTGGTAATGGTTTGAAATATTATACATCCAACAATTGTTTACACGCATGGTATATAATATCATAATTTCATGACGATATTTTTGGATTTTCGGGCCAGACAAATACGCTTTGAACCATTGCTTTCAGCTTAAGTACGGAGTTTTGGGAGAATATCTCCAAATGTAAAATCAGTAGACAATAACGTGAATGGAACTCATAAAAATAAATAACAAAACTCTTAAACCACAGTAATTTAATATAAATAATGCAGGAAATATCCTGATTGGTGGTATACTTAAAACCTTAATAAATTGTTCGCTTTGCCAGAAGAGCTAAAATATAAATGTAATAAAATAAAATAAAACATAGTCTATGACAACGGAGCGGAGACAACTTTCTCTATCTAAAAACTTCTTCGAAAATTCAATATCAGATAAAAAAAAAGGGGGGGGGGGATATGTAGTAGAGTTACGACTTTCATAGGTACGCATGAACTGTTTCGAAATAAATGTCAACTGAGTCTGCTTGGAAGTTGACAGTTTCGAAAGTTCCTGTCGGAGTGAAGAAAAGGCATAACGCGAGTAACGGCTATTGACTATTCAGGTAGAAGCTGTTCGTAAAAGAAATCGATACAATAACACATGCGCAAAGTCAATGTCAATGTAACAGAAGGAAAATATCAAGAAATATGGTTCAGAGAGAGAGAGAGAGAGAGAGTACTACTCGACAAGACAGTAACACATTGGTTTCAGTTCGCCTCAGAAGCACTTCGTTTGTAAGTATAAGCATGACCATAAACTAAACCAAAAAGTGTATAGATATTTTTTTGTCATTAGTGTCTTGTACTTGGTAGAATACTAATAAGGCCATTTGCTGTTTTAGTAGGTATTCTTATAAATTTAGTTAAACCTATAACACTATTAATGAGGACTAACGGTGTCATCGTATCCTGCACCAAGTTTTTATCCTAGGACGAGCAATACGTGCACCTAAAAATGTAACAATTTTAGGCTATGCATATTCATTGTAACTTATATAGATCAACAATGGGTTATTTCATGTAACGTCACCCTGTTTCTATATAACATACTGCTGTGTAACATGTTCACAGGCTATTAACATAATGAATACACAGAAATACTCATAACGTACTGTACCATCGTCAGCATTACGTACTGTTTTATGTTATCGTTCTCAACCCAGCAACGAGCGTGTAAGAGCAGAATGTTATAAACCAATTTTTTTTTTTTTTGCTGAAGATACTTGAAACAGATTATGCGAAACTACCAGCTTTAGATAGCTAATTAAGATTTTTCACTTTCTTGTGTTTGACGTTTTTTTTTTTTTTAATATTTAGGGATGGTATACGTCATGCATATAGAACTAAAATTTGAATGCTACATTATTATAACGTAAATTTACGTAAAATAATTTAATACAAATGGAACATAATATTATTGAAAATAATGTTGCTTTAATCAATTAAAAGTAACAAAACATGTAAAAACTAATATTTTTAAGAAAATGTGAACTAAATAATTAAAAATAAATTTTAGTTACACTAGTCGTATACATACTCTAGGTTCAGAATAACCCCTCTCTTGGTAACACATCATCATAATGTACGCGAACGTATACAGCATAAGTTCTAGGGTCGTATATAAATATAAATCTTTTCAAAATATGAATTATATATGTTACATTTTGAAAAGTCATGTCACTGGAAAGTATCTATCTAGGTACACCTATATTATGATGATGGGTAACCTACAGTTGGGTTTTCTGAACCTAAAGTATACCTACGATATACATAGAGATATGGCTACCATCACTTAATTTTTTTTCTACTTTTTACTAACCATTTTTTAAGAGCTACATTTTAAGTCTTGAATATTTGAAACTTAATTTCATTTTTTTGATATTTGTTTCTATAATTTTCATAACGGCGTTTTCGTGGTGTTAATGTTTTATTTGTTTTCTTGTTTTGTTTATTAAATTTATTCAGGTTGTTCACACGAGACCGAAATAAATGCTAGTCCATTCTCCCAGAGATTCCGGAATAGAGGGCAAGGCATTTAATTAAACGGGTTGCGTTGCCCCGAAGTTGGTACGTTAGCGGCGGTGCATGTTTTGCTATCCCCTGCCAGTCAACATTCATCTTCTTAGCCTGTACCTACATCAACAAAGCTTGTAAACCAAACGTATTAGTTTTAGTTCATGTACTGTATTTTAATTATATATACACATATGCAATACAATACCATAACATTGCAACGTCATCAAACTTACATAAGCACGCCAAATTTCAGCTCAATCGGAAAGCAGCAAGTGGTTTAAAAATGGTTAACGGATTTTGAAACGGACAACTGTAACATACCACGATATCTCGTGGAGATTACAGTATGTAAATGAGAGTCCATGTTGGGGACGTTAAGACATTTATGCACATATTAGTAATTTTAGTAACTCGGTAAAACCCTGGCATGTTATTTTAAGGTAGTAAGATTTAAAATCATTTATTATGCTGTTGTAATGTATATTGTGTTAAGTATAATGTAAACATA
>PNEQ01129368.1:0-21540 GCA_003012365.1 Medauroidea extradentata
TCCTAAAATCGTTTGTCCTAAAGTCATTTGTCCTAAAATCGTTTGTCCTAAAGTCATTTATCCTAATTTCGTTTGTCCTAATGTTGTTTGTCCTAAAATCGTTTATCCTAAACAGCATTTGTCCTAAAATCGTTTGTCCTAAAATCATTTGTCCTAAAATTAGGATAAACGATTTTAGGACAAACGACGTGTACCCGGCGTCACTACAAGGAGTCTATCTCTATTCATACCTCAGGTCACCAGATTACAAACAACTCTACCTTGGCAGACACGAACAGAGAGAAGGATATGTCAATCAAGGTAAAATTACAGTAACTGCTTTAACAGATAAATTATACATACTTGCCACGTTTGAACTATCAGTTAAATATCAAAAACATAATAGAATGACAAGAAAATTTATCTTTGTTCATTGTTTGGAAAAAAATTTCCCCTGGAACATATTTAGCTACAAAATTATTCGCAGCTGATTAAATGTGTTTCAGCATACACATTGACATTTAAGGCAATTTGAAACCCTAAATTTAACATTGTTCTAATGAGTGAACTTAAATTACGTAGTGATTTTCTATAAAAATCCTATTTCTAGAAACATAAACTACACGACAAACATCTGTTACTAAGAACTGACACTTCTTCTGAAGCTCAATGTGTTTAAATAAGCAACAGTGTTGATACCTTCACAAATGTAAAACAGGTAAAAAACATACCTCATTGCCTTCTTCTCCCTGCTTTGTAGCTCTGCTATTTCCTTCTTGTTAGGGTGGCTTTCTTTCCTCGCAACAGCCGGGTGATCCCTGCTAGGTTGGTGCTCCCTACTAGATTGTCCAGTATCGCCAATCTCAAATTCCTCCCACTCCACACCCTCTTGATGCTCTGCAAACTCCTGGTTCAAAATAACACAACTACGGTAATTAAAATCAATATTATAGCAAAACAAGCGAACACTATTAGGTAGGAATGAACAAAGCTGATACCACAGCCAAATTAAAACAGTGGCAACATGAGATGTGTGCAAATAAAAGAACAAAATGTTGATCTCACTCAATTAAAATCTAAAATAGTACTAAAAGATTACCTTCGTGAAAGAAAATATAGTGCAATCCCTTTTTTTATTACACTTCTCAAGGGACCTGAAAAAAATTGTTGTAAAATGCAAAAGAGTGTAAAAAGAGGGAAATTTCTACTGTACAAACAGCAAATGGGATCATAAAAGGTAGGTGTAAAATGTGGAAAAGTGTAAAAACGAGAGGTGTATAAAAGGGGCTGTACTGTAACACACTTCTAGGAAGACAATAAATGTGACTTATGTAGGCTGATGTATATCTTACTAGATACTGTAGTTATAAATATACGGATGAGTCATCCAAATGTAGAGAAGCACAAAAGGTCCAGTAAACATAAGTCTAGAGGCTTACAATTTACTAGACTATGACACTAGTATACTGCTTGACTGCCAGTCAAGTTATAGCACCGGGATGGTTAAATGTAGCACAAATGTATTTACAGCAACAGACATGTCCCATAACACAACACTCCCTTATCACTATTTCGGGAACTTTTGCATTGTGTGGTCTTCGTGCTAAGCAATAAACAAGCAGTGTATTGTAAATAGGTGACTATGTAAGATGGTTAGTTACCAGACCCATGTTTATTGAACATTGTTGCTTATCTTCATTTGTATGTCACTACAGTACTTAACGTTTTTGACCATCACATCCGAAAAACCTGTATACGTACCTCATAGCATCAAAATATAGTAAAACTCTGCTAAGAAGTTTCCACTTAAAAAGTTTTCCCCTATAATAAGTTTGAATTATATTTACCACTTCCATTACTACAACAGTAAATTTACCCTTTTAAGAAGTTTTTTCCCGTTAATAAGTTCAAATTTTTCAGTCCCTTCAGAAACTTCTTAACAGAATTTTATTGCATGTTAAAAATAACAATTTTGATATAGTATATTTATTTAAAGCTTTGAATGGTCTAAAATAAAAAATTTTTATGCTTTTCTTTTTATGGCCTACTGGGTACTCCAGTCATCAAAGAATTTTGTATATTTGGGAAAGCTGAAATATATTTTAACTTGTCAACAAATCAGTGAATTCCATCTCACATTTCCTATTTCCTAGTTTCGTCACCGTGTAAAACATGGATAAAATCGTCTTACAACCTTGCCCTACATGCTACAGTATCTTATTACTCTCTTGATTATTTGAAAAATTAATTGTAGTGTTACGCAATTCTGAAGCATAAGATAGGTCTACATCTACCAAGACATGATTCTCGTTAACATGAGTTCGGAAAAAAAAATGTAAGGACACACACATACACACACAATACAGGGTGTAACAGAAGTGATGGTCAATAATTCACACATGGAAAGTACTGGCCAAAAGAAGCTACAAATGTCCAATAAACATGGGTCCGGAAATCAACGGTTGTCGAGTTCTCGTAACAAGTCGAATTGGGAACCAACTCCAAACGCATTTGGATTCCTAGGTAATTACGCTGGTATCTCAAGGTATGGGTTCGCCTATCAGGTTGTTGACACATGCGCAACTACTCCCCTCGCTCCCTACATGCACTGTGCCGTACAGACAATCAGTTACTAAAGTAAAGGCACCATGGACGGAGGTTACACTAATGAAGAGTACGCTGACATGCACTACATGTATGGCAAAGCTAATGGCAGTGCACGTCTGGCTGCACGATAGTATGAAGAAGCTTTTCCTCGCCGCAGGCAGCCCGACAGACGTACATTTACGAGGTTACATCAGCGCCTTCGAGAAAGTGGGAGTTTTGCACATCATGTACGAGAAGGTAGGCCCAGATCCACAACACCTGATGTTGAGGAAAGGGTGTTAGACATTGTACACGAACGTCCGAGTACTTCAACAAGGAGGATTGCTATCCAGGAGCGTGTGTTGAGTCATATGAGTGTGTGGCGGATTTTACATCGGCAATTACTGTATCCGTATCATCTCCAGCGTGTGCAAGTTCTCAACAATTAAGACTTCCCTCCTAGAGAGAATTTCTGCCAATGGATGCAACAACAGTTGACGCCGGCCGCAGGGCCAGCGTATGGGTTAAGCCCATAACGGCGCGAGTGTGTCCTTTTCTACCCACCCAAAAGCATTCTCAGACTCTCCCATAATCGTTCCGCAACCCCACAGTGTGTATGCATGCCAAATCATTCAGTGCGAAGTGTATTGTGTATCAAGCAGCAGTGTACAGTGTGCCGAAGGCCATCAAGGGTTGCATGTTCGTAATATTTACTTGCATGTTTTCAGCAGACATTTAGAAATGCATCATTCAATATCAGCAAAATATGTAACACAATTTATTATGTAATTTAGTGTGTGCCATTTTCGTAAGATAATAATATTAATATTTCACACGCACGAGGTACCGGAAGTGTGTAAACCCCGTAGCGAGGCAAGGAGCCCCTAGCGGTTGCCTTCCTCATGGCAGTTCGTCATCGTCTTCTGGAGAGGTAAGACGCCTGTCCGTGTGCTCATAATATTTTGTTTCACTGATTGTTAGTTTTCCATAGTCTCGTTAGTATACCGGTTCACCTTTGCTTAGCACACGTTACCAGATATTCCCCATTGCATTGTGCATCCGCTTAACCTAATAATTGTGACCATTTTTGGTATTTTTAACTTAAACACCGCGTCGGCATTATCACCGCCACGTGGTTAGGGACTTTTGTATCGGGAGACATCGGCACTCATCCTTCATCATACGAGGTTCGTTTTGGTATTGTTTTATTCAGCATAGGGTTATTTTGTATTTGTGTAACATTTTAAGGGCGTAATTCATGTTTTTGTGACCGACCACGTGCAGGTTATGACACCGCCATTGTGTTCAGCATACATGTGAGCAGTACGTTGTACATTCATTTCATTATCACGCACTCACGCAATTCATCTCATTGAGAGCATCACTCTGTGTGTAGCGTGTTACGTGCCATTCACCCCACCACCGGCCTAGCATAGCTCGCCAGAGTTTTCGCACTGTACCGCTAACATCACTTGTAGAGCCCTACCACACTACAACGTGCACGGGAACGGCTGCCTTGTGACACGTTAGTTAGGCACGTGCTCACCGCAACTCAACTCTCTACGCCAGCTTCCAAGCGAACCTGACGGTCCATCATAGTGGCCGCCAGCCCCTCGCTGCTTAAGGAGGTGCACCTTCTGGTGTCGTAGACTCACCTCGTACACCAGCTCCACACTGATCACTCACCAACCACGTGCGATATACCAGCCGGTCGTAGTCACTACGCAAAGTTCATTATCACGTGCACTATCGTGTGTTTTAGGGTTATTGTTACTGCAAGGGACGCATCACTATGTTTACCTCACTGCGTGCGTAATTCAGACATTATTTTGGCACTGTGTAACGTAAGTGTAATAAATCATCTGTAAGTGAAATACTGTTTACATAATTTCTAGACACCTAATATTGCATGTATAAGCAACGTAAGTTATCAGGCGTACTGGGGGCCAACATCCAGTAAGTGTGTAGTTCCGGTATAGTCAGTGCCATATGTGTTAATCCATTCACGTGCTTTCACCACTCAATCACGCACATCGACGCGCCGCGCGTTAAGTGGCTTTCAATCACTCACATCAACGCGTCGGGTGGGATACCGAACACACCGAACAAACCACACCCTGAGGCCTAAGAGTCTCGAAGTGCAGTACCTGGGGATTATTGCTGGCGCCCTTCACTCACATCAACAGCGTAGTTCGCTATCCCGATCCCACCCGAGGTAGGCATTACAGTGTACTTTGAACCCCCTATTTGTAAGCAGTATTCTGTTCATGGTTGAAGCTGGGTTTACAACTTTCATAACTGTCACTTTTGGGCCGATGTCAATCCTAATGCGACATACGTGTCACGACATCAGCAACATTTTTCGTTGAACGTCTGGGCCGGACTGCTCGGAGACCGCATAATTGGACCACACTTCCTACCACAGAGACTAACCGGAGATCGGTACAGGCAGTTTCTGCATACTGTACTACCAGATCTGCTTCATGATGATGATGTTCCACTAAACCAATGCCTGAACATGTGGTTTATGCATGACGGTGCTCCAGCACATTTTCAGTTACGTGTGCGCCGGCTTCTAACTCAACGGTATGGTCAACATTGGATAGGTAGAGGAGGACCTGTGCCATGGCCTCCAAAGTCATCGGATTTAAATCCCATGGATTTCTGTGTGTGGGGTCATGTCAAAAGCCTGGTCTATGCTACTGAGGTCAACTCTCTTGAAGAATTACGCTTGCGGATTGAAGCAGCCTTCCAGCATTTACAGAATACACCAGGACTGCCTTAGAGGATTCGCAACTGGTTTTAGAGACGAGTTCAATGTTGCATTCAGATGCATGGGCAACATTTTGAACACCTTCTTAAAAGATTAAATTTTTCCATGTGTTCCTACATACTAATCAACTGCAACAAACAATGTGTTCTATCTCGACAATGGTTGATTTCCCAACCCATGTTTATTGGACATTTGTAGCTTCTTTTGGCCAGTACTTTCCATGTGTGCATTATTGACCATCACTTCTGTTACATCCTGTATAGTGAAATTTCCTTAGCACAAACCCTAAAAGGACCAACATTTTTGCAGTTTGTAATAATGAGCTTTGAATTAACAGGTGTTTCCAAGAGCTAAAAAAATTGTCTAAAATTTTTTCTTCCTGTTTATCCCCAAAATACGAAAATTATTATCACCACCATGACTTCATTTTTCCTGTAGTCTTGCTACTACCGTATTACACTGTTTTACATATGAAAAAGTTTTTACTGAATGTTAAAATGAACATTTAATTTCTCATCTCATTCCAAGGGGGAAGAAAATAATTTTATATTAATGAAAAGTTTATATTAATGAGGTTTTAATCAACGAAGTTCTGAGAAAACTGTGTACTCACGTGCGCATGAAGCTGCTGTTGTGGGGTTGTCTTGCGATGATGCTGCCGTAACTTGAACTGTAGGAAGCTGTCGGAGCCATCGTCATGCTCGCCTTTAGGTGGCGGCCAGCGCCATTTGCCTATCCGGACAGTCTTCGCCCTGCCGTACGGATCTAGGAACGGCCTCGCTTCTGACGGGTCGGAGTGATCTGGTGGTGGTGGCATTGGTGGGGGTGGGGGAGGAGGCACTCCAGGGGATGAAATCTGTCATTGTAATGGAACTTATAAACATACAACAGAAATAACTACGACTATACCTAACTATAGCTTATGCACCCACAATCTTCTCTCTAGAGGAAGGTAATGGAGTGTCAAGTCAGTACAAAAATTATACCTAGTTACAAGACTCTCACATTACACTATCATTTACCAATTTGTCGTTTTAAAAAAAATCACTATTTTTAACACAGTAGTATGAAATTATTACTTATACAGGCAGTTTACTTTGTAACATAAGTGTTCTTGGAAAAACGTGTGAAAGTCGAATGTATGAAAGTACACCTGCATGTTATTCAGTTTATATACACATACATACATATGTACACATACTGATTTGAAAACTTTAGTGGAGAATTAAAATGGTGGTACATATTCAGAAAGACACGTATAACTGATAGTGTTAACCGGCTGGAAAATTGAGTTTTAATTTTATTTGGTAAGTTATTGTACAAAAGTTTGAATCCATTGTGTGAAAGTCGAATTATGGGTACAAAGAGACATATGAAAGTTGAATGTATGAAAGTAGAGAAATGTCTGTATTGTGAGTTTTAGCAAGCAAAAATGTTATTGGTATCATCAATGTTCATTCTTAAATTACCTCTACATTAATATAATTACTAAAATATGTAGAGAGAGATGCAAAAGTACTTACAGAAACAGTACTTGCAGGTTGGAGAACACAAAACATAGATGGACAACACATTTTCGCACAGTTGTGTGGTCACGACGTTTCGCTGGCCAGGCCAGTGATTGCACTCTCGCTACCCGAGGAAGCTAGCCTGGCCAGCGAAATGTCGCAACCATGCAACCGCAAGAAAATGAGTTGTCCATCTGTGAATAGTGTTCTCCAACCTGCAAGTACTGTTTCTGTAAGTACCGGTACTTGTGGATTGCTGTCTACACGTTTTAGTAATTACGTACAGTAGTAGCCCAGCCACAGTTTCCCACCTTTCATTTGTCTACATAAATATAATGTATCTTAAAATTTTTAAATGTTTGCAGATTTATCCATATTCGGTCATTAATACAACATGGATTTAAATACCACCAACTTTTCTGAAAACTGACTGCTTAAATATGTGAACATATCATTTGACAGCAATTGTATACAAACGTTTCACAATTGTTGCTGAAATGCTTCACCAAAGAGTTTAAATTAACATGACACATTTTTTTTTATAAATTATGCTAGGAAACAAACTATGTAATTGTAACTGCTACCAAATTCACAATATTTCAACATTGTAGCTATACAAAGCGATGCACAATTAAATTAGTGTTCATGTTCACAATTAATTTAGTGTTGAAGATCTCTGCAATAATAATTAACTAATGGTTGTTAAAATGTGGAAAAATATGAGAAGTTTATGTTCAACCTTGTTGGATGTGGAGTAAGATGACTCTGTGGAACTCCTACGACTCTTCAACTCTGAAAGGACACTTGTGAACGCTGTGTGTGAGCTGATTTTTGTAGGACTCAGCTTTCGAGGAGCCAGATCTTTGACAGGGGACTGTGGCCGGTGAACCTAACATACACAAACCAATTATTACATAAGTGTACATGCTCCTTTCAATAACTTTTACTGAAATCATTTGAAAATGACTTGAAAATAAAATTATGATAACTACACAAAAACAAGTATAACGGTGTAGCATAATGGTGTTGCACTATTTCCAGTACATTAATGATAAAATAACCAATAACTATCACTACTGTAATTAAGAAACCATAACTCACTGAATATTTCTTGAGACTTTACAGTTTTACCATCATCACCATGTATGAATTAATACTTTAAATGTTGACAAACTATAAAATAAATTACCAGTGTACTTCATAGAAAATGGAAATAATAATAATGATAAAATGCCTTATACATAATTCACAAAAAATTTAAACATACATCATTTAGATATTTTAACTGTGATGAAAGTGGTGTGGCAAGAAGATAAAACAATTTCAAATACCTACATACCAGATCAGAAATCTTCAACCTGTAAGACAGTGTGGACCACATTCATAATCTAAGTCATGCCCGCAGGCCACTAAGAACTACTGCAGTATGACAAAGTGTAAAATACTGTTTAAGATCACAAAAACATTTTCAATTATAAGTGCATGTTTAATATTTTTATTAAGGCCAGTGGGCCACGAGAAAGATCACCGAGGGCCATCTGTGGCCCATAGGCCAGGCATTGACCTTTGGACTAGATATAAGTTAACAATTATAGTATGTATAATAGCAGAAAGAAAGCGGTCCAATTCTCTAAATTATGTACCTAAATCAAATGGATGCCGGTAGTAATTTCCAAGTTCTGACCTCTACTTGTACAGGATATACAGTATACTGTAATAAAAAATTTGAATGAAATCTCTCCAGAAGAAACATTATTATAACAAGAACTAACTGTAACAAACTAGGCGCAAAACTGTTTTTAACAGTAGATCTCAACATATAAATTAAATGTGAATTTCCTATGTACTTTTGCTAGTCTGTTATGTGTGTGTGTTTTACTACTATGCATTCCTACACTGTTTCTTCCCCCCCCCCTCCCTCCAACCATTCTTTGCCAGCAGAAATCACCCTAATAATCGAGGATTCGGGAGAATTTTAGGACATGCTGTGTAGTTTTCTTTACATTGTTGCAAAAAAAATTTAAAAAAACTTTAATGGAATGCTTTGAAATAATTCAAGACTAAGAGAAGTCATACAATGCACAATTTTGTCTAGGTACATATTTTGCTAAATAATGCATTGTTTGTTCACATAACTTATTTTGCTTGACTATGGCTTGTTTTCATAACAAAATTGATAATATATTGGATATAAAAATCTTAAAAAACTATGAGGTTCATTGTTACAAAAAAAATATGTACAAATTATGCTATATTTGTAAGAAAATAATGTAGGGATTCTTCAATATAAAAATTATGTTAGTTTAAACAATTTCTTTTCCAAAATCAACATAAAACTACTGGGTGTGGCCTTTAATCAGCTCATGGTAAAAATAAGTTCAACCCTTGTGCTGCTTATTTACTTTATGAAGGACAGCTGGTGGTCACTCGTTCAAGCATGCAAATTCACTTATACCAACAGCAATTATAATGAGATTCTTATTAAAGCTATAGAATGTTATGTCTACATAGTGGCTAACAGCAACAAGATAACAGAACAAGGAGTGTGCTCTACCCATGATAACGTGTGTAGGTTGGTGGACGCAACCCTCTGTCCCCTTGTTTTTCTATCAGCATAGTTTTTGACTCCCTTATTCTTGCACACATGCTATTCTACGAGGAAATTAGCTGTAGAATAAACAGATTTTTTTTCACTATGTCCTAGTCTGTGGTTGTGACTGTACTAACAATTTATCACTACTTCCTAAACAAGTTATAAAAGTTTTCTTGGCTTGTGGGTGTGAGCCGCGTCTGAAGATTGTCTTGCGACGTTTCGGCAGTCGTTACAGCTACCATCATCAGGTAGTCTGAAGCAGTTGGTCTCCGACTCAGACTACCTGATGATGGCAAGCTGCAACGACTGCCGAAACGTCGCAAGAAAATCTTCAGATGCGGCTCACACCCACAAACCAAGAAAATGCAGACAATGGCCACGAAAGTCTGCGATCTATTTTAAAGTTATAAAAGGTTTTCTTGCCAATATGGATAGTTATTTGGGTAACGAATCCCTTTCTGGCAAGGTCCACTGTAAAGATATCTTGTGCTGGACACATAGGGCAAACAGATGATTTGGAGTGCTGGGTGGCAATTCCATGGCCCGAAGCAAAGGTGCCTGCATTTTATGTGGCCAATAGACTTTCTTGCAATCAATGTCATAGTCAAGTCTGCTCTGATCACCTGTAAGTATGGACTCAGAAACTGGACACAGTAGTATTATTTAGTAGTGACTCAAAGCACAGATCACCTCACAGAAAGCTACAAGTCCTTGGCCTCAGCTGCTCAAAACATTTTCTGACAGGCAGAACCCTTATAGTAATTATTTCTATATTTCTTCAAATAATATCATTGTGATATATAATAATATCATAAAAGTATACTCTATTTAACATAACTTCAATAGATTTTGACAGTTCTAAGGGCAATGTCGGTCAACATTTTTGGTTCAAAAATGAACCTGAGATGTCTATTCTGCCTGTCTATCATGGTAACTAACACTTATACGAATACTAGTGATTGCCTAAATAACTGACAACATTTTCTGAAGCTGCATAAAGTATAACTGGGACATTACGGTGGATGCCTGCTCAGGTAGTCGAGCGGTGCACAGAGCTTCAACCGGCAGTAATTAAAAAACTGCTCAATGTGTGTGACATCTGCTTAGAAATAGTATTCAAAATCACTACATGAGTGTATAGCCACTTCAGGTTCTCCAGTACTCTTTAAATATTGTTTTCCGATGGTCCAAAATGGTGAAAATGGGTGTTTTTAGAGTGCTTTTAAGGTACAAAATACTTGGTGGAGAATCTTAAAAAGATAGATTCATAAGCAATATGACTATGTCATAAAATGAATATCTCGTTGAGGTGAGCAATCAGCAAGAAGACTGCAAACCATTTCAGTGACTTGCGCCTAGAAGCTAGGGTATGGTGTTATGCCCATGTCTGAGTCATTCTTACTGTGTCAGCACTTCCAGGCCTCAAACATGCAAAATTTCAACATTTGGCAGCCACCTGAATAGGAGCTGTACGAATATGCATCTGCCAGTACGAACTGAAACATTTTTAACAATATACGCCACTGTACATCCATAAAATTAGCTCACTTCATAATACTAACCCACTACAAAAATCCTTCGAATATCACATTCTGCTTGTACAGAGAAGAAAGTAGGGGCGGATATATAAGTTTGTTTAGGGGAAAGCGGGGGTGAGTCACCACCTAATTGTGCTGGAAAGGATCTAATGTGTTCCGATTCAAAATGTGGGAAAAGGTTGCAACTCTACTGTGTTCCATTAAAGTTATAGATACTGTTGCAATAACATGATTTCAATTTACGGATTATTTGGTCGTCAGCATAAAACTTAAATTTTTGTATTTGAATTGGGGGGTCATGACCACTATGACGCCCCTCTGGATTCGCTCCTAGGAAGAAGTCTCACCTGGGCACGAATGGTGGTCTCCTGCTTGACGGAGTGCTGCATGGGGGAGGTGTAGCGGGACTTGGGAGGTAGTGGAGGTGCAGGAGAGGGTGCGGGCTGCTGCGGCACTGCTTGGCTCTGACTAGTCTGTCTCTTCTCTGTCGACCACAGCTCTGTGTTCTCCGGCTCTCTGAACGATACCTTTGGTACAAGGGATACAACACTTTTCCAGTGAAATTAATAACATGAACATAACAAGTGAAAATCGACTACTAAAAAAATTTACTACCTACAAACATCTTTGATTTCTCAATTAACTGCACAGCACTTTAAAGCACTTAGTCAAAGGTTAGAAAATTTTTATACAGTACATTATTTCAAACAAAGCCTCTAGTAGAATATGATAAATTAAAATTTTCAGAGCTAATATTACAACAGTATTACATATCAAATTCTGCACAAAGATGTTTAGATGAAAACTCATTTTAAAATAATTTGTGACCCACAGATTACATAACTCAAAAGTATAACACCCTGCCCAATATCAGTACATACAGTAAATAGAAAGTGCAAAGTGGTGGTTAGTAATTACTGGAAGATCAAGACAAAGTTAACAATGAAAGGCATCCTACAACTCCGTTGTTAGCCATCATTATTCTAAGAAGAGCATAAAGGGAAAGTGAAAAAGACAGAAAGAAGAGAGAGAGAGAGAATTATTCATGCAATGTATAATGGATCTTTACATAAAAGTTTGCCGGATAGCTTCAGTCAAGAGTCTCAAGAAGGATGATAGAATTAAAAAGCCAAATTCCTGATTAAATCACTTGAAGTTTAATTAATTTAGCTTGTCCAAAATCAACTTGTTACAAAAAATTCACATTGCTGTATCCCTCGGGATCATAAGATGTCTGATACACGGGCCACTTTAGGCCTGGTTGGGGTTTCGCACCAAAAAGACTACAACGGCAAGTGTGGCGTGTATTAACTACACAAGAAAATAAATACGACTGTCCTTAGTTCAACCAGAAAAAAAAAACCTGCAGCTACTTGGCCGCTTCCTTCACCACTTATAAAGTCTTAAGAAAAAAGCTAACAAACTTCCTTAAACTCGGCGATGGCGGCCACACTTGCCTCCACCCCACACCAGCAACTCTCTCGGCCCCTGGCCTAGCACATGTCGTCTCGCCTCGCGATTCCAAATAGAATTCTCTCTGCCCTCAGCCTAGCACACGTCGGTCTCGCCTCGCGATTACGACTCAAATAGCCCCAGTCAGGTCCGCTGCTTACCTTGATTCAGCCACCCTTACATATTCTTGCGCCAACTGTCATCTCTCTGCTAAAGCGGTAATTATATGGTTAAATTCCTTTGTTGCCATTCATTATTAAACTGCTTTGCCCTGAGCTTAGATCAGATTTATTAATGCACTTGACATGTTAATTAGTGGTTTCTTTTACTTAATGGCTGATAGGAAGTTACTGCGAATGAAGAAAATAGTTCTGCTTGCCCTTGCACTAGCTTTGCTGACGTCACAAACACCCTCAACATTCCATCACTGGCTTGTATCCAATCACCAACAACATGGCCTTATAGGGCATGGATTCCAGGAAAGCTGCACCCACCATCGGCGAAGTATCACATTAGTTCCGTATAATTTCCTACTTAAACACAACATTACTGAAATACCTAATATTAACTCAAGTTGACCTCTCTGTATTTGATATACACTTTAAAATATTTACGTATTTATGATGTTACATATTTTCATACCTACTGACTGAATAATTTGACTTAAAAAACGCCAGACCAAAGTGACGCAACTGGGCCGCTGAACATCAACCGTCATTTGCTCATTGCCTCTAGAGCTCCACACTGCAGCCATAGAGTGCTTACAACAGCAGCAGCGACTGCATTTTAAGCATGTGACAAAGATTCATATTCCCTAACTTGTACTGTTTCGAAAATCCTCAGCAGTCTTTCTCTTCCTGTTAGTCATGCCAGCAGAAAGAATCTTCTCAGCTGCCTAGAATGCTGGAATGTGAACTTATAGACATAGCAGAACATCACATGTATCATGAAATATCGTAAAGTCTCAGCAAGTAATAGAAAGGATATTTAAAATGGATTAAAAAATGTATGGTTTTGTTATGTGTTAAAATTAGGTGTGGTCTGTATTGTAGTTCTGGTATTAGTCTGAGGTCAGGCGAGAAAAGCAGATTTTAATTTAAAGAACATGTGATATTATGTGATAGTACCTGTCGTGACACAATCAGCTTACATACGCATCAAAATACTTATATGCAACAGTAACACTCAAAAGGAAATTGTTGAATGTTATTATTTATTTGGCCAGGGTTCATATATATAAACCCTGATTACATTAATATTCATATTCATTATGATAGCTCTTAAGTTCATGCTATTTCGACATTGCAAATGTGACTAACAAAGCTATTTACACTGCAAAAGTATAACTAGAGTTCCTATCATTGCAATTTACTATGATCAAGGTAACGACCTTACTTAAGAAATAAGAACGATGAGCATTGTAAACTGAGCTACACTAGCTTCCTTGGTTCCACCTTGCCTACACTATGCCTGTCCTACATCCAGCATCGAGGCTGGCCAAAGTTTCTGTGATCCTATGCTTAGAGTTTTATCTACACAAACTTGCAGCTCAAGTCTTGTTAGAGATGGAGGCACTGAAATAAGAAACCAACAGAAATGGTATTAAGCATAAGGCAGTTGCCAGCAGGCACAGGACAGGAGGTTGATGGTCTATAGCCCGAGCTGAGAATAACCACATATTTAACAGCTACAAGTAACAAATTATGAAGACTTGATCAAACAAAACAAACAAAATTTGCACCTGAAAACTCCTTGTACCACAAAATTAAACGTAAACACATTTTTTTTTTTTAATTCTGATGATATTAAACAGTTCAAAACAGTTCAAGCATCATTTATGTCTATCAAGTTTTTGAATAATCACAACTTAGAAAAATTACCATATTTTACATTCATTTAAACACTATTTATTAGGCATGTGCAAGTAAGCAAGGTTGGCTCTATTTCTCTTCTCTCTCTTTCTCTCTCTCTCCATTAATATATTTTTATTTCTCTCTCTCTCTCTCAAAAAAAAAATTAAAAAAACAAGATAAAGAATATGGTTAAATTCAAATATCATTCCCAAAACAAACTTCGGTGGCTCCAATAAGTATTTTTCTATGAACCATTGTAGGGTCGCCACCTAAAATTTACTGGAAGCTACATTTTTGCTACAAACAAAACAATCAATAATTTTAAGCACATCACTCAAAATACAAGGATGTGGTATCTGTACTGCATCCCACACTATTTACAGACTCCACTCCAGTCACGGGGCATCAGTCCAATTGACCACGAATGGAATGTATTGATAGACAACATAATAAAAAAAAACATTTTCCTAAAAGAATGTTTAACAGCAGCTTTGTTGGTAAAGTAAGAAAAAACTCCAAGGAACAGAACTGAAAATTTAGCGAAACCGACGTCAAGAACATTGGTAGTTATTAAACAAAAATACGGTATTACAGAATATTAAACACCAATGGCAGGGTTGAAATATCAGGTGGCCCAGACAAAAAATAGTCCTACATATCGGAGGCTTACTAATATCCTATTATGTTATTTTTGTTTGCTTTGATAATTAATGCAGTAAAATGTGAATTACTTTGTTTCTATTTTCAGTAATAGGTATGATTTAAAAAGGTTGGAAATTTGTTTCACCATGTCTGCACCAATATTTCATTTTCAATAAAAATTTTTAAACAGTTCATTATAATGAGACAAATACTTCTTGAAGCCTCTGTATTTTAATGTTGAAACTCAGCAATTCGACCTATTAAAAACCAGTCTGGGAAGAAGGTTCACTTTGTTTAATTAACTTACACAGAATTATATAAAGAGAGCAGAAGTTCAAAAACCTAAGGATGATTGGGTTATAGCACGGCCATCTTTAATATAAGGCTGGAATCTTAATATGGCAGTGCTACCTGTTACTACTTGGCTGCCCTAGTCTCTGTAGTGTATCTACGTGCAGCTTTAGTAGCTTGTACACATCTACACAGACTAGGGCAGCAGCCAACGAGCGACCAGCAGTAGTCTTTGAGTCAGCGTTGCCACGTTCAAAACTACAGACTTCTACTAAAGATGGCCACAGATACATTCAAGGGGGAAGATGATAATCATCAAATTACCTAATTTTCACCTTCTTTTTTTTATAAACCCATTTAAAGAATAACACAGTGTATAAATAAACTGCAAGCTACAGTGCTGTTTTTTTTTTAATTGCATAAAATTAGTTTCTTGAAAATTCACTCTGTTCAACAATCCACACAGAAAGAACATGGCCTTAATTATACAATACCTTAATCCTGCTCTGTCCTCAGAAATATTTCTAACTTTACAAATCTATCAATGTTCTTGAAAAAAATTAAACCTGTCCAAGAAAACAATTGTAATTAATAATGGAACAAACACACAGAAAACTTGTTAGAATCATGCTTACAGAAAATAAGAAACCATGTTGCACAAGCAGCTGAAGAGTAATGATTAGAGAAGATAAAAAGAAACAAGAATGAGGTAATGGCCATAACAAGAATAAAAGTAAAAGTGGAGAGACTTTGGTCAGCACTAAACATCTAGGTGTAATCTTTAACGATTCCTGCAATGGGTTCATATTATAAACAGAACAGTTCTTTTTGGAAATATGCCATTCCATTGCGGTCGAATGTAGCTGTATTGCAGAAAAAACCCACAATGAAACAAAAAACAAAGGAAGAAAAGCCAGTAAGCTGTAGTCAATATACATAAAACATACAGATAATTCCTGAAAGAAATGAAGTCATACCTCAGAAGACGACACAAGGACAAATAAAGAACCAAAACAACACAATATTAATTCCCAAGTGATATATGTATAGTCAACTGGAGAAAGATGACACAAAAAATAACAAAAGACAAAAAAAATAATAATAATAAAAACCAACAAAAAAATTTGGGATGTGTGGAAAAAGCACCAAATGGATTAACAACAACACAAATAACAAGAGACACAAATGGATGTGAACACAGGCAAGACACAACACAGACATAAAAAAAAGGCGAAAAAATAGTAGGCTTCTCAAGACGACAACAGATGCAACATTTCGGGAACTCGTATCTGTTCCCATCTACAAGCACATGTATAGACTAACTGACATCTAGAAAAAAACAAGGGTCTTGTATAGGAAATATGTCTATAGGCCGTTCGGGATAAAGTAAGCACTAAAAATTTAACCTTTGAAAAATATCTTTAGTAGTTATTACATATTATTCAACATTTAACAATAGTTCCCTTACTGCTTGTACGGTTGGCAGCGATTTGCCGAATATAGTTCCGTGTGTTTTCATACTTAAATACAACAATACTACAACATAATCAACTGAGTTAGACATACTTGTGGATTGCATAATTAATAAACTTTTATTTATCAAACTATAAATACTGTATTCCTACCGAGTGCACAATTTATCTTACACGCGCAACCATTAAGCGACGTATCCAGAGAGGATAGACATTTCCCTCGTTAGCCGTTAC
Organism: Medauroidea extradentata; assembly: GCA_003012365.1. Lineage (NCBI taxonomy): Eukaryota > Metazoa > Arthropoda > Insecta > Phasmatodea > Phasmatidae > Medauroidea > Medauroidea extradentata. The sequence continues at coordinate 16,922 of PNEQ01129368.1, forward strand.
ACGCGAAAATATATGAATTGGCTGAAAATAGAAATTTTCCAGGGCTTTTTTGAGTGCTCACTTTATTCAGAATCGCCTATACTTGTAGCTCAGCTAATGACAGTGAAGCTGCCTCCTGATTGGTTGCATAGCTAGTAATGGGCTTACATGCAGTGATATATGGATCAGGTCTACTGTTTTGCTAACTAATGGTTTGGAAATATAATCTGCAATGATTAATTGTCTTTATTTAAATTAGTTTCTTTTTTGATTAAAGTAATCCAGATATTTTTTAATTCAATATTTGTTGACTAATAATTTTACTCTTGCTGATGATAAAAGGAAATTATTTTATTTTCCTTTTTGACTGGTTTGCCTCAAGTATAACTGGTGCAGCATCTTCCCATATGACTGATTTTCAGGACATGTTCTGTTTTTGTTCACGTGTCGTCTTCTGGGATAGACTACATTCCTTTCAGGAATTATCTGTATGTTTTATGTCTGTTGACTACAGTTTGCTGGCTTTTCTTCCTTTGTTTTTTGTTTTATTGTGGGTTTTTCTGCAATACGACAACATTCACCCGCAATGGCGTACATCCATAAAAACTGTTCTGTTTTTAACATATAGGTCTTAAGCGCTGACGAGAATAAAAATGGGGAGGCTGTTGTACGTTAATTGAAACCAGAAGGCATTGCTTGCTTGCAGTGAAACGCCTTTCCTTTCTTATACTATTCAAGGGACCTGCTAAAAAAATAGTGTAAAATGCAGGAAATTGTAAAAAAAAAGTAGAGAAATTTATGCTGTATGAGATTTTCAAATAAACTGAGAATAACAGGTGTAAAATCAGGGAAAGTGTAAAATATCGGAAAAAAAAGTCTCTTTGCACACGTTTCCATTATGCATCAGACAGGTTTTATTTTATTTCCTTTCATTTTAGCAGTAGTACTACTTGGAAATCAAACTCTTTAAATACAACCACATTGTACTTTACAGTACAGACCAAAGCTCGTATACAGAATGTTTTGGAAATTCTTTTACAAACTTAGAGCGTAAGTTCCTTACACCTAAACAAGAAAAAAATGTCCATATAAACATAGGTCCAGAACTTTTCAGTTTTTGAGATGTTGATTAAAGTTTATTTCAATGTGTTGCAAGGTAACAGGTAGTAAATTTAATGTTGTTAGCTAACTTAATTATGTTGTGGATACAAGTTTCCTAATGACCTCATTTGCATCCTACATGGCAGATGTGGGAGTATTTTACAGGGTGCGACAATGCATGATCCAATGTCTGCATGTGTGTGAGGAAGCAAGAGGATGTCATTTTGAACATCAACTGTGAATTCCTGAGTTTATAGGGGGGGGGGAGGGGCGCAAAAGTCGAGGGGTTAGACCTCTCGTCTCCCACCTAGGAGATTCCTGATAGGTCCAGGCCTGGATTTTTCGGCCAGCGGGTTTTCTCTGGGTTCTCCGGTTTCCGTACCATTCTCATTCCATCGCTGCTACATACTCTTCTCACCTCACCCATTATTCGTATGTTATCACAGTTTCACAGATGTTAATATCAGAAAATCACAGTAAATACTCTAAATGACATTTTCACACACACACCAACACACACACCAACACACACACACCAACACACAGACACACACACACACCAACACACACCAACTCACACACAGACACACAACACACACACACACACATCAGATATGCACTGTCATGTCCTGTCAAATATTCCAATCCCTCACAGAGGATACAAATGAAAAATTCAGAATAGTAGTAACCATAATATAATTTAATTATCTAACAACATTAATTTTTCTACCAGTTACCTTGTAGAACATTGAACTAAACTTTCAATAATAACTCAAAAGCTAAGGTTTTCCAGACTTATGTTTATACTGGATTATTTTCTTGTTTTTGTGTAGTAAGGAACTCACCTTCCAAGTTTGTAAAAGTATTTCAGAAACAGCCTGTAGAGTAATGGATGAGCAATAGTCGGCAGTTATGTGGAGCCAAGATGGCATATGGGCAAGGAACATAATATTAGCAAAGTTGTTTAAACTAAATGGTGCTCAAGTTGTATAAATTATGGCACTCATTGGAAGGATGAACAAGTTCGAGGTCATTGTTGGCTTCCACTATGTGAGTGGATAATTCAACATATTTTCCACTTTACTACCAGTCTCATAGCATCACAAGATTCTGAGATTCCTGGTGCTCTCTAGCTAAAATAAAGTTTCACAAATACTGCAAGCCATAGCTAAACTCCTGTTGAATATTAGTGTAAAAAGGAAGACACTGTACATTAAGCCTGCTGGGCATGGCCAAAGCAAACAGATGTCACTATCAAGGAGTAGAATAACGGGACCTGAATGCTAAGTGCCAGCAGGTAATCCAAACTTGGAACTTTTACCATAAGGAAATAGGATATTATAGTATCATGATCACTAACACAGAAGTTATCATCTTTCTTCCTTCTTTAATAGAACTAACTAGGTGTAAACATTGTAATGTGCTTCCGGGCCACAGTACGTATATAGATTATTTAATGTAGTGAATTAGGCAAATGTTTGTAAAGAAGAGTGGGGAGGATCAATGTTATTAATTTTAGGAGATATATAGTTGGTAATATTACAGAGTGAGAATTTCTTTGATTTGATTGTAACTAATATTGGAAGGAATAGGGCTACAGAGTCAGTTCAAGTTGCGTTGGGCTCTGTAGAATCTCAGCTTGTCCATTCAATTTATTAAGAAGCAGTTTAATGGTAAATATATAAAATTAGTATTTTGATTACGAGCGGATGAGGGTGGAACTAATCGTTTCCCTTCACCCTAGACCAGGGTTGTCAGCAAAGATAAATGTGGGGCCCAGCAGGAGTGGACGGTAGCCGTCTACGTTGAGCCAAGATGGCGGACGGTGAAGGGGGGAGCCAGCGACCCAACTGAAAATCACACTTGGCCGTTATGTTTTAAATTTAAGTTATATGTAAAAATTGGTGATAAGAAAGGAAAATAGTGTAATCTATGTGTCAGGAATTTAAATTAATGTATTATGTTTGCTTCCGAAAATAAAAATGACATCTAATACAGCCGTAATCACCTAAGTTCAGTGCGGTTTGCAGGGCAGGGCAGTTTGTAATGAAGCTTCCGATTGGCCGGATCGGAGCTGGGGGAGGGATAGCGTGGTTTGGCTTGCTTTCGCGAGCGTTGTAGAGAGAAGTGTGGCGGTCTCCGGGGCATAAGGATGTATCGTGGGGCGCGGGCGTCTGTCCTCCTGGAGAGTGTCATCGTATTGCTCCAGTAAGATTTAATTTGTCGGGAATCGTGGCAATTAAACACGGAATACCGAGCAGTTGTGTACCTCGTCAGTTGTTTTGTGAACTTCCAATCTCAAATCGAGGGAGATGGTACTTATTATTTATCGCTGCTTTGTCTCTGCCCTAAGCGAGGGAAAATACGGCTGTGATAGACGCGTGACGAACTTATTGAATGTGTTTGTTTTTATTTAGTAAACCCGCTGAGCTAGACCGAGGCAAAGAAAGTGGCTGTTATCGGGGTGGATATTTGTGAACCCAGCGTAGCTAGAGAGAAAGGCGGCGGTCACAACATTTTTCATTAATTCCCTTCCTTTTTCTTAGCAAGCTTCCGATGTTGTATCAGATCAGTAGCCTTTACAACTTGGTATGAAACCCACTGTACTATGGTAATCACTAGAAAAAAATCCCTTTTCAACTACATACTCATAATGCAAGTTGAAAAAAAATGTTTCATTTCACAAAACTGATGAGAAAAATTATTCCATGCTAACTTGCATTATTATATACAAGTCATAAATATTTGCTGATTCTTGACACATTACAATTTATCTCACGTCATTATGCAAAGTTTTTCTGATGTATTAATCCAGTATATTTTCGCAGAATGACTAACACAGGTTCTTTTTCTTTACCAAACAGTTCTCAGAATGAGCATCTAGACCTACAGATTTCACACTTATTTTACTTCAGCTTAAGTTATTCTCTCATTTAATAAATTTAAGGTTTCAAATTTTAATGTATGAAAATCGGGGCGCCTGAAAAGTATCCATTCAGAATAGCTACTATTCCGGATATTTTCCTCTCAACGTTCTTCTGTGAAATCCTGAATTGTTACTATTCACGAAATAGTACAATACTTATCGTTTTTTTAAACTTGAAAAGTATCCACTGTGTGAATAGTTACTATTCAGGCTTCTACAGCTACGATATTTCTGTTTATAGAATCCTGAAAAGTGCCTACAGTGTGAATAGCTACCATTCCAGGTTATACGCTGCTTCGTTACAGCACGAAAAATCCGGAAAAGTATCCACCGCCTGAATAGTAACAATTCAGGCTTCTATAGCTACGATATTTCTGTTTAAAGAATCCTGAAAAGTGTCCACAATGTGAATATCTACAATTCCTGATTATATACTGATCTGTTACCGCACGAAAAAACCCGGAAAAGTATCCACTGCCTGAATAGTACCAAATCCGCCTTCAAGGAATATTTGGCTTTTAAAATCGGGAAAAATGTCCATTATGTGAATAGTAACAATTCCAGTAGCCATCCACAGAGTGCCTATTTTAAAAATCCTGAATAATGTCCACAG
>PNEQ01129370.1:0-19925 GCA_003012365.1 Medauroidea extradentata
AGATATAAAAGCTGTAGAAGTCATTAAAGTCTCAAAACCACAATACCTTATACATTCAATACATAGACAATTAAAACTTACATTCTTCCTGGCACGTGGTAACTATGGTCATAGAATAGTAAATACCTAGGTTAATTGACAAATAAATTGAAATTTATACGCATCTGTAACATTGGACAAAATGCTATGTTACAGATTTTCTCCGGTAGTATTTTTATTTTTATTAGGTTTTGCGTCTTACCGACAGCGAGCTCATTAGAGATGGTTACTGCGTAAACTGACAATATGTCGTGTTATAGCTTAGGGGGATCAGTTACTGCTATCTTCGATTTCTTCAGTTTTCACTGTGGGAACCATACAGTGAGATTTATCATAATGTCCCGTCTGACATGGCACACATATCGATGGCCCAGTTCAAAATGGAAACAACTAAAAATTTCCAGTTTTTAAATCAACTGCGATTTCCGTTGCAACGAAAATTCTGTCAATTGACATATTTTATTGGTTTTTATTTGAAGCAAAAGTACAGAGGCAACTGTTTAAGGTTATTTAAATGTTTATAGTCTCCCTTTGCTGTCATTTATCATTAAGGACGTTGGACCCGTAAAAATTCAAAATTTTAAATTTGTGCCAAACACTGTTCAACTTTTACACATCAGATAACATGTCATTTCCCCAAATAAAAAAAAATTAGGTTCCATAATTTTAGCATTATGACCTATCAAAGTCACAAAATGGCAGTTGCGGTGTAGCCAAAATAATAAAAAAAATTAACTTGCAGAAACAAGATAATTCATATTGATTCGTAATGATGTGGACTACTTCAAGACACTTTTGTGAACACAAAGGGATAGCTTTTTGTATTTTAAAAAAAATGATGAAAATGAGTAAATTTTTGCATAACTTTGACTTTTGTCTACTACTGAAATTTTCAAAACTAACTTTTGTCAACCATGTCGTAAAATGCATTGATACATTAACTATCAATTCCTGTAATTTTGAATTTATTCGTTAATTACTTTTTTTTTATTTTGGCTACACCGCAATGGCCATTTTGAAACTTTGATCAGTGACTATGCAAAAACTATGGGGCCTAAATTTTTTTTATTTGGGGAAATGACGTGTTATCTGATGTGAAAAAGTTGAACAGTGTTTGGCATTAATTTAAAATATTGAATTTTTAAGGGTCCAACGCCCTTAAGGTTGTTCAAGTGGGGAAAAAACGTAATTTTATATTTGTATGAAATAGTGTTAGTTTTGTACACATTAGATGAGAGTACACATACTTCTAACGGAAAAAAATTAGCTTATCTAGTTTTCCCGTAATGGCACTTCAAAGTCAACATTTGTGTATTTTTACTTCATACAAAACTTGAAAACCAGTAACATAATGAAATGGAAAAAAATCACATCAAAAGTACCTGTTACTGTCTATGGCTTGTACCATATAAAACCCGTTAGGAAAAATGTTTATGTTAAATAAAAAATTTCAAAATTTAAAATTGTTTTGGTACTTTTAGAAATTTATTTTAAACACAATAATATTTTATAATGGGTTTGTATATGATTCAAGCCGTAGATGGTGACGTGTAGTTTTGATAAGATTTTTTCCATTTCATTATATTTACTGGTTTTCAAGTTTTGTATGAAGTAAAAATATGCAAATTTTGATGTTGAAGTGACATTACGGGAAAACTGGCTGAGCTAATTTTTTTTCGTTAGAGGTTAATATACCCTTAAGTAATGTCTACAAAACTAACACTATTTCATACAAATATAAAATTTTGAATTTTTCCCCACTCGAACGCCCTTAAGCCGAGCTTCAGATTTGCACGTAAGGCACTGAAACAAAATGGGGCAAAATTACTTTCGCAAAGAGTTTATGGCTCAAATTACCGTATATCTAATGTTTACATCAAACCACTGTTACAACATGGCGGACAACACTAACCAGTCAGAGCCCGACTTAGCTCACATAAAAGGAGCCGACACGCTAGTTCGCTTCTGATGCCCTTCCACTTAAGGCTGAGAAGTGACGGAGCTGTAAGGGTGACACTAAAGGGCACATCAGATGCCACATTGCCACAAAGAGCTAAGCGCTGAACTAGCTTGTAGGATTCCCGCCGATCTATTTTCACAATGTGACTTCAAGCAGTGACCAGATAATTTCATTGGTGGAAAGTCTGTAGCGAAGTTCAATGCATGTCTATATCTTATTTTTATACAACCCAGTTAGTACATTTTGAAGTACGACAGTGTGCGAAAGCCGTTATACCTTTTTTTTGAGGGCCTAGAAACAGTTTTTTTTTATAATGACATTCAGTCCTTGTCCGACGTGTGCTTTCTTTTCGTACCGTAAACCGGAGTTACTCTGACAATTTTCGGGGTTACTTTGACAATTTAACATATTAGTTTTTGGGATTTATGGTAAATAAACAGATAATCTGAGCCGAGTATTTTAAATAATTCCTTTTATCCTTATGTCTAATGCTTGAAACTTTCGTCATTAAATAACATAAAAACCACAATTTTGAGTTGTCAAAGTTACCCTGCTAGGTCAAAGTTTACGGTACATTGACATGATTGGCACACGTGGAGTAGTTTCGTAAAAAACGTACTTACTATCACACTACAACGCATTTGAAGTGCATGGTAGGCGGTGTTCTTAAATGGCAGTTCTGTTAGAAAAGATTTCTGTGATCTTCCCTCGATGATGGCTTGGTTTATATTATATCTTATGCTCATAACATCGTTACGTCTTCACTCTCACATTCAGTATGTTAAAATGTTTGGTGAAAATAAAGCATTCAATTTAATTTCCAAAATGCATTTAGCAGTCAAAACGTGCACTAGTTTGTGGAATAGACCGTGTATCGTCAAACCACTGAAGTCCAGCCAAAAACATAAAGTCTTCTGCCTACTTTAAGGTGGCGTGTTTGCCGTCATGTTGAATTTCCCATTTGTAAGCAGGCATAATGTTTTAAACATATTATTATGCCGCTTTAAATGGGATTGGTCCTTCTCAGCTCGGATTTATGACTTTAAGTGGGACTGGTCCTTCTCAGATCTGATTTATGGCCTTAAGTGGGATTGGTCCTTCTCAGCTCGGATTTATGGCTTTAAATGGAATTTGTCCTTCTCAACTCGGATTTATGGCTTAAAGTGGAATTGGTCCTTCTCAGCTCGGATTTTAGCCTTTTCTCAGAAATCAGGGATCGCTTATAGTTTGATTCACATTTTTTTTTTAAATTCACAAGGTGGGGTTTCTATTACTTTAATGACAACTGTAGTCGCTCCCGTAAATAAAGCAATTTTTTCATGTCAGCTGTTTTCGGTTACAAAATATTTCAGAAAATTTCAGAAGTTTTTTATCTACGCCCTGCCATGTCAGAAATGTTGATAAATGCACTGGAAAAAAATTTTTCGAGAAAAAAATGTTATGTTTATAGGGAAATGAATCAATCCTCCATAACATTTTTAATTGTCTTCGGTATCAGTAAACAGTATTTACATACACGTTGTCAAAATACAGTATACTGTACGCTTGGCGTCCTTGAGGAACTGCAATAACAAAATAGTTCTCTAACATGGGGCGTAGCCAGAGGGATGTCATTATATATATATATATATATATATATATATATATATATATATATATATATATAACCACCAAATGAATATAAACTATTTTAAGATAAAATTAGCGGTGTTTTATTCACAGTTTAGGTATAAAAACTGCTTAAATTGTATAAATTTTCACACTGAAACAAACATTTTCCTCGGGGGAGCAACCCCAGATTCTCTGCTTCATGACGTGTGATCGGTGTCCCGTTATTGTGTTGTGAAAATTCTCAAGTTGGTACCCCCTTCCCGAACGGGAATCCTGGCTGCGCCCCTGTCTATAACCTAACTAAACCATCCCTCTGTTAAACTAAAATTTTAATTTTCACATTTAGACAACCCTAAACTAATCTGAGTTATCTGACACAGGGGACAGAGAAAGGAGGGGCAGTAGTCTGCCCATATCGGAGTACGTGAGGGGTGCCGTGTCGAATTCTGGTGAAGTTCCCCATCGATGTCGAATGACGAACTAATGTTATGCTTCCAAGACATAAGTTACAACTTTAGCGTGTACATATGCAATACAACCTGGATGTCAAATACAGACGGGACCTCTGCAGACAGCGCATCTCAGGTTGCGTCTCCTTCGCTTTGCCTTCAAGTCGATTAATTTATAGTCTGTCCCTTTTAACTTCTCCATATTTTGACATATCTCATCTGAGAAATGTTCCTGGCAGTTCCATTGTTTGGATCTACATAATTCAACGCTAAAAGCATTCATCTATAACTGTAGGTTTCTCTAAAGCCAATCTGCGAAAATTAAACATTAGCGATCCTAGACAGTAGTTTTAGCCAGCGTTTTAAACAAAATTGTTTCCAGTGTTACGAACTTCTGAGACACAATCTCTGACGCCGGAACCTCGTGCATTTCAGTGCGGCGCAAGAGATCACGCGTAACGAATTAGTAATTCTGGATAAATATTTACTCATAAAGTAGGCAAATACCACTATCTCGGATTGTCATTGAGCATTTTATCCATATTGGCTTCGAAAAAAGCGCAGAAAAAAATTTATGTTTTCAGTGTACATTTATCTACCACGTCTCTGCGATCCGGTTTACAGACACACTTCTCGGAAGTGAAATGTCAAAATATGGTGAAGTTACGTGAGACAGACTATACGGGCTACGTGTTTTTATTCCTGTTTTTTTACGTATGCCGTGTAGAGTAGCGACTTACTACTGGGAACTACATAACATATTATATTTCTCTCTCTCTCTTTTTTCTCCTTTCCACCTTCCCCCGCACCTAGGGCCTGGTATGCGAGTCATTATTTTTAATACAGTACACGGGTTTATCATGGTTTATGCGTCGCTTGCCGCACAAGAACGGCCGTATTAATAATTCCCGGGCAACACGTCGAGACACAACCACCGTCCCAGAACAAGCCGACCGCAACTTTTTAACAACGTACAACTATCCTTCTGGACAGCCATTTACGAGGCTTACTCTATGCTGCGACATTTCCCGTTCTTTGTGACCACGGTCCAAAGCTATGCAAGCCATACAAATTGTCATTAAGTGGGCGAGTTGACTAAATAAATCCTAAAATCGTTGACTGAAATTTGCGTGAATCCGAAAGCCAAAAACAAAGAAAAGGCATTCCTGTGAAATAAATTTCGCAAACTTCGTGAGAAAACCAGTTTTACAACTTCGATTTCGTGGCAAGGGGTAACTAGAGACGTGCAAAATTCGCGTTATCATTTGGTATCAGACTAAACTTCACTTTCCTATACATAACAGAGCATAATTTGCTATTCAATTGGCCACAAACTTTAATGTGTTGCCATTTACGTGTGTTACGTCTTTACAGAGATTGGCCTCTCTACCGTGTAGGCATTCTCCGCGGCAAGTCACGACAATATCGGCCAGCGGGAGACGTCGAACTAGCCTACAGTCATTTGGAGTCTAGTCAGCTGTCAGAAAATAACGCGAATTTTGTTTGTCTCTAAATCTGACAGAATCTTTGCTAACGAGTAGAGACGCAAGATTTACGCCAAAATAATTGTTGCGCTACTTTGTTTCACCTGGAGCTCTGCTTCATGGTCAATAATAGGCTGTTTTTAACTCTGTATATCGGGGTCCTACCCGTTAGTCACACATGTGTGGTGTCACAATAACCATGTTCTGATTGGCGCAGTCGAATAACTTACGCCTCTTCACAAAGGCACGCTGACAATAACCACAAAGCACAGTTGTAGCCGTGCACATAATGCATTGAAACAAATTGGGGTAAAAATATTTCCGCGAATATCAGAGGCATTTAGTTTTGGGGAAAATAATTTTCTAGGATTGCTATTGTTCGATTTTCCCATAAACAGTGACCGAATAATTAATGAAATGCACATGTATTGGGGTTGAAAATCTTAAAGAGTCCGTTCCAGTGTTTCAGGCGCATACATGTAACCCGCATTAACTCCATATAAATCAAGGGGGCTATAGCAATTTAGAGTATTACATATATGAACATTATATTCGTGCTTTGTGAAAGACGTGGTCGTTATTATTTTCGCTGCTTTCTGCGAAATGAAGTATAACAAACGATTACATTAAAAATCTAATACAAAAATTTTTTTTGTAAAATTTATAGTCCCCTATTCTTTATACTTAACTTCGACGAACGCAGCGAAAGTAAGAAAGACTGTGTCTTCGATAAAGCGCGAAGATAATGTTGATATGTGTAATACTTATATTGCTATAGCGAAGGTAATATCAGCCTCGATTTGTTTTGGGTTAATGCGGGTTGCATACAAGCGCCTGAAACATTGGAACGGCCTCTTATGGGCTCTGCCTACCTTGAAGTCACGGCGGGAGGGTTTTACAGGTTAAATGATTTTCCACCTGGCTCAGTAACGGTTGAAGTTACGTATGTGCCACCGCTGACTTTTTTGTTCATCTCGGTGCCGCGTACATTGCTGTGGATCGCGTAGGCAATTTTTTTCAATACCCCAGAAATAGTGGCAAAAAAAAAAAACAATTTTACACATAAAAACACTCGAAAATGTCTATTTATAATTTGTTTTCTGCAACTTTACTTACGTAGCAATATTCTCCTTTTCTCGCCGCAGAAAATGGTTTCTGGCCGGAAGCAATATCACAAAAGGTGACCGAGTGTCATTGAAAATAATTTAACATGTAAAACCCTATTCTTTCTCCGCCAGGACTTCGAGGTAGGCAGCACCCTTAAGTCTCTTGGGGGCGCGGTGACCGAGTGGTAGAGCACTCGCCTCGATTCCCGGCCGGGTCGGTCCCCGGATTTTCGCACGTGGGAATCGTGCCGGACGATGACGCTAGTTGGTGGATTTTCTCGGGGATATCTCGTTTCTCCTGCCAACTCATTTCGGCGCTGCTCTATACTCACATAATGTCACCGCTCACCAGCGCTGAACACCTCGATGTTGAGCGCTGACCAAAATCTCTTCACTTCACTTCTAACGTCTCTTTACGAATTCTCGAAATTTCCGGGTCTTTACCAATGAGTAGAGACTGGAAATATTCGCAGGTTCACTGACCTATGCTCTTCATTTGTCCTCTGTGAAATGTGCCTGATAGTTCATTGTTTGGAGCTTCCTGGATAAGCACTGTTTCTTTATTCCTGTTTACAGACACATTTCTCAGAAGTAAACTGTCAACATATGGAATACGTATATGAAATAGCCTGTATGCAGTAAGATTAAAAAAAAAACCTCCAATATATCCCTAAATAGGTAAAAAAAAAAAAAAAAATGGGGGAGACAAAAAACTCCTTGCTACAGTGTGTACTTGGAACACACATGCGGGATTGTTTTATGTTTACGTAGCCGAAGTTGTCATGACTGGGTACGTTGTGTTACAAGCCTCGTACCACACTTTACATAGTTCAGTACAGAATTTCGTACCTAATTCAGTACAAGTGCTCTGCGACAGTTTCAGCTACCGCGAATACGAAGTACGCAAGTAGGGTTTCCAATATAGTTTGAATATAAATGAAATTATTGTTTTAATATTGAAGACACGATCGTCGGAATTTTCTTAACCTAAATAATACATAATGATTTAACTTATTTGGCTATTATACGCGCGTCTTGTAGTTTTTGAAGTAGTTTTATGATATTGTACACTTATTTTTTTACGATATAACCAAATGTGTAAATATAGTTCTTTTCAGCACGTGGTTCTTATGGAGTCGTACATAATGGCGTCGGCAATGCTATAAGGTAAATTCTACTACAGGTTAGAAAGATCAGTGTTAAAAGTTTGACGCAGGGAAATCTGAGAGCAGGTATCGGTAATGGACGCAAATTAACCAATTACAGAGATTTCCTGAATTTTAAGTTACAAAAGTTGATAGTCCAAAACGCGAAATTTGTCTGTTGTCACTTTAAAATTAAGTTAAATGACTTCCGTCATTTCCAAGCCTATTTAAATTTAATGTTGCTACGGTTTCGTATTTTTCTGGTCTCTTAGCGATAACAGTGAAACTAGCCGCAGAAGTGTTCCGTGTGCCAAATTCTCCAATAAGAAAACACGTTTTCTTTCTAAGCTAAGATGAAAAAGGTTTGTCTCTATGTTTCGATAAACTGAAAACCTTAAGTTAAAGTCAAGATGGCCGTTCGCAGAGAACTAGCTGATATGTATGTCATAATGAAAATTGTTTATTTCTATGTATAGTTTTACTTTACACTACTGGGATCCCACGAATAATTTAACAGATATGTTCTAAATCTATTCAGAAAACCTCGTAAATAATGTTAAGGACATATTTGTAAATGAACTGTAAGGTACGTCAATTGATAACGTTAATTAATTAATTTTTTTGCAAATTATTATAAATTATGGACAAAATTTTAATAATTGGCCCAATTTTCGGAATATTACGTTATATGCTTCTACTGAAAATATATAATGTTTTATTACACAGTATTTTCGTATCGAAAAAAATAAATCCCAAATTGGTTTTCAATTTCCGTCATTTTAACTTTACGTGTGAATTATGTATTGGCGAAATACTTAAGTAACGGAAACGTAAATTAAAGACATTTTCTTAAGGCTCTTATGAAAATTCTCGGGGGTAGAGTAGGTCAGACAAAATTTCAAGTGTAAAGTGTTCAAAATTTAACCATAGTCAAATTTACCCGTTCTCGAATTTTCAGCTGTTGACCTAGCCATAAACTACTAGAACTAATAGTTAGAGCCGCGATTTTATGGCGAAAAGATTTTTGCAACATTTGGTTTCGATGCGTCATGTGCACACCTGCAGCTCTGCTACATCGTCTGTGGTTGGATGATTTTACTCTCACTTGCCTCGTCAAATTACAGACGTACAGACTCACAATAATCTTATGATTGGTGCAGTAAAATGAGAAACGTGTCTGAACAAAGACACGCTGCCAATAACCTTGAAACATAACTACCGATGTGCACGTGAGTCACTGAAACAAAGTGGGGCAAAAATCTTTTCGCGACAAAATCGTGGCCCTACTAATAGTATATTCAAATTCAAATAACGTGAAAAGAATGCTCTGCGAATGTAACATTTAGCAAAATATTTGTCGTGTAGAAATTATGAAGGTTTTTTTTTAAATTCCTGCCATCTTAAACGTTAAATAGCATTGCAGGTGTTCATCAAATTCTGGCAATCGACAAAACCTGGTCACGGGATTTGCTAACCTACCCTACTCTAGCGAGTGAATTTTCACAAGCGCCCTTAAGGCCTCGCTCTTTAGTTTCGCATTGGTTTAGAAAATATTTTTTTAACGCAAATTATTTCGTATATAAAAATTTCATTCTTACAGTTTTAACACTTATCATCGTTTGTATCTGAATCTTTCTGTTGCAATACACCAAACGGATTTTTAGATTTTTGCCCCTGAAATATCACACTTTGTTGTCAAAATAAGCGAAATTGAAGCAAAATAATTGTTGGTAACAAACGGTACATTATAAAAAATAAAAAGAATTAAAATTCTCTGGCTAAATTATGTTTTGTACAACTGTACACAGTTTAAAATTTTTTCAAAGGAATTGGTTGAAAAATATTCGAGTTATTTGTAGTTGTTTGAAATAAATGGAAGATCATGATCTTACACCCGTTCACCAATGTCACGAAAGCGCACACATATCACAAAAACGCAAACGCAAGAAACTCTTAGTGTGTTCTACAATGGGACGCAAGTGGACACGGATACGTATGTGCAAACGCATGAGAGTTTGTCAACTCCGAACTCTTACGTATCCGTGCTTGCGTGTAGCCAATAGCAATGGAGCATTTTGCCTTTTGCCACCATTTTTGTTTATAATATTTTTACACGTTGAGTTTTATCGGTTAACCATTAAATCATCGGCGTCGTAAGCAATTGATTTGGGGGGGGGGGGGGGCATCACTGGTAGAGAAAGTGTACCTATAACTAGAGATGATGGTTTATCGCGGAAAAACTTGACTATTTGCTAGGCTTCAACATACGTTCAACTTATCAAAAGATTACTGGCTTTTCCTTGTACGCGAAGCTACTGCCCTATTTGACTGAGCCAATAAGAAATATTTGATGCATGTTATTGGTCTGCAGACAGCTACGTTGTGTCAGTGTTTTCATGGCTATGTTGACACAAAACATTTTCGCGATATACCATCATCTCTACCTATAACCTACGTAATAAAGGGGTGTGTAGGAGTCTTCCACCGGGAAATGTTATATTTTAAGGTGCAAAATGCTGCTATTTAAAGAGTTTCTGCGTCAAAAAATATAATATACAACTGAAGGAAATCTTAATCTTAAAATATCTTAAAAACTACGAATTTTGGGCCCCCGTTTACGACGCTATTGCATTAAATTTACCTTCTTGCACCGTGATTACAATTATCGTTTGTGACTGAAAAACTACGGAACTCTTTAGTGAAATATCGCTTAAAAAACTAAACGAACGAAAAATAATGTTCGTAAAGTATTAACCGAATTTAATGAAGTTAAAATTATGAGGCTGTTAACATTTCTGTCTCCACAAAAAGCATGGCCTTGCCATAGTATTAGTGTACTAACCTATTTATAAGTAGTAAATTAATCTTTCACGAATGTCGAAATGTTACATGAGAAATACTCTTTAGAGGTTGTAAGTTCGTACGTTTAGGAATGTGTTTTCATGCATTGTATACTCTGTTCAGTATAAGGTTGCAGCATAAATAAAAATTGCTAACGAAATTAATCAACGCAATTGAATTATATCTTCATTACTCACATTGTGATTGTATCGTAACACAGTTCACCTTGTATTTTCCAATATTTCAAATTAAATTTACGCTGTGCAAAAATGTTATTGTCATTCGTTTGAATGACTCAGCAGCGACCTTAGAACGGATAGAGTAGAATAGAAAAATTGTTTCACTCTGTGTACTCATTTCGTATGCATGTCACGCATCCGCTTTCTTTATAAGGTAGATCTACGATTGACTTAACAATATCAGTATGCCGTGTGCTTAAAATATGACATTATGGTTTTAGTGCATTTGGTTTACGATTGTCGTGTGCTGGTCGTGTGAGATATTTTTTTTTAACTTAAGAGGTGGTTGCATTTATATCTTAAATACAAGTAAAAGAAAATGATTGACAGGGAACGAGTTGCTTAAAAATTAATTTGGTTGTTCGTAGCGAAATATTGCGTTTATGTATTTAATAAGGTGAAATCATTCCCAACAGTTTATTAAACGAGACTATCTTAATTTTTTTGTACATTAAACTTGGTTTGTTAATATTTTTGAGTAGTTGAAATAGGCTATGGAATTCGCTCTATTTGTCCCCTAAGTCTGCGAAAAATCACGAGTGTAGCCTGTATGAAACGAAATTTCATTGTTTGTGGTATAAAATGTAATCCAAGTAATTTTACTTTCATGAAAACTAGTGAAACGCTAGAAGTTGTAATCCAATCATAAACTGCTTCATTACTTAACTGTGAGCTTAAGAGTGAGAGATAGTCACCATATTGGATTTTTGTATTTTGTGTCATAAATTGTCTTCTGGGTAAATTTGTGCAACTTTAACCCAACCACAGAATATGATACATAATTAAGGGAATTTTAGACATCAAAAATCTTTGTTTGCCGTTGCTGTAGTTACAGACCGAATTGCAGTTGGACAGTTCTTATAAGTTTCTTAACTGCAATACGTACTGTAAGAACAGTAACGGCAAACAATGATTTATGTATAAAATTCCCTTAACATGTATTCTATTCTGTAGTTAGGTTAAAGTTGCATAAATTTACCTAGAAAAAAAGGATGACTCAAAATACAAAAATTTAAGATGGAGACTATCGCTCACTCTTAAGTTTTAAGAGTTTCAGTCGTAAGGAAACCTTAAGGGCGCGGTTCACCTAAGTTTTCAGCGTTTTTATTTATTTTTATATTTGTATCAGATATTTATTTTCTTATTTTAAACATAAATTGTGACTAAATCTTCCTCTTAGGAAATGTGTGTATCTCTCATAGTTCTTGCGTAATGAGTCGTAAACGTCAAAATTTGTACTTCACGGTTTCATGTACGCCACTAAAACAAACTGACATAACAAACCAAAAAAAATTCACAGTATATAACAACATTGTAGGCTATGATTTGACATGTAAAAAAACAAAAATATATTTATTTTTGTTTTTATACATGTCAAATCATAGCCTACAATGTTGTTATACACTGCTGAATTTTTTTTGGTTTGTTATGTCAGTTTGTTTTAGTGGCGCACCGTAAAATGGGGTGATTAGAAACACTGGGGTGAATAGAAACAAAATTATAAATAAATTCCTAGCTGTTACCGTTTGCTTAAAAAATTATAATTACTATAAAACTTTTTGTTTGTAAACTGTTTTAACTTTCCTACCTAAAAACAGAATATTTAAAACAGAATCAATACCGAAAATTTAGCTTTAAAATTGTGTTTATATTCACCCCAGTGTTTCTAATCACCCCGTTTTACGGAACATAAAACTGTAAAGTGCACATTGACGTTTACGACACATTACGCAAGAACTATGAGAGATACAAAAACTTCCTAATAGGAAGTTTTAGTCACAATTTGTGTTTAAAATAAGAAAATAAATATCTGATTGAAATATAAAAATAAATAAAAACGTTGAAAACTGAGGTGAATCGCGCCCTTAATGCTTCCGTGCCACAGTAGAACGAGCCTTAAGAGTGCGCGGTAGATAAATAAACGCTGAAAACATCAGTTGTCTTCTACGCTTTTTTTCGAAGCCAATATGGATAAAACACTCAATGACAATCCTAGATAATGGTATTTGCCAACTTTTTGAGTAAATATTTATCCAGAATTACTAATTCGTTACACGTGATCTCTCGCGCCGCAGTTAAATGCACGAGGTTCCGGCGTCACAGATTGTGCCTCAGAAGTTCGCAACACTGGAAACAATTTTGTTTAAAACGTTGGCTAAAACTATTGTCTAGGATTGCTATTGTTTAATTTTCTCAAATTGGCTTCAAGAATCCTACAATTATAGATTAATGGTTTTAGCGTTGAACTATGTACCACGCCCTCTTAACCGTGTCCGAAACGATTATTTAGCTTACTAAATCAACCACGGGACCAGGTAAGTGCAGTAAATATTTGGGGATTTAGATGTAAAATTTACTGAAGTGAAGTAGCAGTCTATATTTCCAAATTACTCCGTAAATTCATCGTCTGCTGTTCACTTACGTTTTATGCTCCGCTTTTCGGCCGAAAAACGTATACATGTTCTGTAAAAACAGTAATAATGTAAACTGTAGATAGCAAATACTTATTTAATTAAAAAATATATTTCGTGTTACGTAAATAAATTAACCCTAAAACTAAATAAATATCGTAGGATTCGTAATTTATGAAGAGAAAAAACAGCTAAATAGTTTATATAGGATAACGAGTAAACAATTTATTAAACAATAAAAATAGTACCAACACGTATATAGTTTCCAACTTTGCCGCTCGCAGCGCTGTTTTATAACGTTCGAATCTAATCCACTCTAAATTCCCAAAACCTAAATATGTAAAAGCTTCGTTTCGGTAAGGTTAATTTTACTACAGGTTAGAAAGATCAATGTTATAAGTTTGGCACAGGGAAAATTTCTGCCACTTGAGCGCTGGTATCGGTAATGCACCAAACTGACCAATCACAGAGCTTTCCTGAATTTCAAGTTTCATTAAGTTGACTATTTAAAAGGCGAAATTGGTTTCTTTTCACTTCAAAATTAAATTAAATTACAAATATAATTTCGAAGTTCATTTAAATTTAATTTTACTACGGTTTCGTATTTATCTGGCATCTTAGCGATCGAAGCGAAACTAGTGGTAGAAATTTTCCCTGTGCCAAGCTCTCCCATAAGAAAACGTATTTTCTTTCTAACCTGTAGTAGAATTAACCTTAGTTTCGGACACGTTTTTTTAGTGTGACGCGTTCGGGACGTTAGCGCGATGTCGCAGCGAGCACGGACTGTGGTGCCGGCCCGCTCTAACTCCGCCGTCTGCCGCCAGGGGCGCTGCCCGCCGCGCTCCGGCTAAAAACAGCTGAGAGTCGGGCTGCGTAACTCAGCCGGGCAGCGGCGATAATGTAGCGGCCGCGGGCTCTATTTTGTGATCGTATCGTAGAGTGTTCGTCCGTTCGTTTCGTCTGTACGCGTCTTTTTTAGTTTTTATTTTTTACCTGTGTGCGTCCTCGGCGTTCAGTTTATTTTTTAAACAATTTTTTTCCTCCCACGTTGTGTGTGTGTGTGATTTTTACGTTCCTATTTTTTAAATATATTAACACGGCTGTCAAAAAAATAAATATTGTTAGAAAATACTGTTCGTGTGTTGTGTGTACCGTCGTTTAAAATACGGGAATTTCTGTAACACAAAATATTCGAAGACTGTTACTGTTGTGCTAACATTTGAATTGTTCGTTGTGTCGTTAATGTTTGTATTATAATCCTGAAAATCCATAGTGCTCGAAGTGGATAATTTTCTTTTTCTGGAAAGTCTCGGACACGAAACCTGGAAGTGATATTCTTGCTACGTAAAGGTAAGGGACTGCTACTCGTACAATTTTTTTTATTCGTGACCCCGCATGATTTTCGTGAATAAGCTAGTTGATGTTTCCTGTTTTTGAAGTTGGTAGCGTAGCGCACACAGCAGCACAGCATGTACCTACGTAGAGTCGATTGTTCCTAGGGGAGGGGGGGGGGTTGAGGTGGAAATGGGAGGGGAAGGGGGGATAAATTGTTTCGATCGCGCCATCAAGGATTATTAGAGGTGACGTTCCTTCCGCATGAGAGCAAAAGTTGACTGTGGTCTCATAGGTGAGGGAGAAAGGGGTAGTTGAGCAGAATAGGAGTATTATGAAAGGTGGGAAGGGGTTGCATTTGGTTTGTCACGTGGTCGAGCTACTACACACACACACACAACGGTCGGGCGACACACGCCAATAATCTCCCGCCTGCGCAAGACAGGTGGAGTCAAACGATAGCGTTTATCACACGACATACGTAACATGACAGCTAAAGAAGTCATGCGTCAAGTGCTTCGACGGAAACAAAAAAATAAAAAAATAAAAAAAAAATAGCAGCGAACGTCTTCTTCACAACTCGACATTTTTACCTGTTTACTTATTGCTAGGGCCACGATTTTGTCGCGAAAATATTTTTGCCCCACTTTGTGTCAGTGCCTCACGTGCACATCGGCAGCTCTGCTTCATGATTACTGGCAGCGTGTCTTTGTTCATACACGTTGCGCATTTGACTGTGCCAATCAGAATAAGATTATTGTGACTCCGTACGTCTGTAATTTGCCAAGGCGAGTGAGAGTAAAATCATCCAATCACAGACGATGTATCGGAGCTGCATGTGTGCACATGAAGCATTGATGCCAAATGTTGCAAAAATTTTTCGCCATAAAATCGTGGCTCTACTTATTGCTAGGGAAATGGTAAAATTTCACGACGTGAATGACCCACGTGCTGGAATCCACTGTACTATTCATACTCAAGCTTCGTCTATTCGTTCATTGTCTGCTGTTTCTGTCAGCAGCAGGCAATGGACAAATGATCGCGGCTTGAATATGCACAGTAAAGTGGAGTCTAACATGCACGCTATTACTCGTGACATTTTTTTTTGCGTACTTAATTGCATACACACACGAAAGGTTACGGATAATGTTGTCCTGGCAAATTAAATATTGTATTATGTATATGTATTACACACACGTACATGCATAGTGCAGTGTCGAAGCATGTTTGCTTACCAGACATAGAGATGACGCACTGAGAAAATAATATCGTAAAATCAAACAAAATTTGTTTAAAACTACCAAATTGTATGTTTCAGTACTGGCAACCAAATGTACTGGTTGTCCCAACAATATTATTTACTTCAAATATCTTTGTTTTAACCAAATTACGTGGTTGATTACGCCATACAGATATTGTAAAATCAAACAGACTTTAGTTGTTTGAGCAACTATTAAAGTATGTTGTACATTTAAATTATTTGGCTTGCTCTGATCACGAAAGTAAGAGTTATTTGCACAGCAAATTTTCTACAAATATATTTATGTGTAAATGTAAAAAAAAAAAAAAAGGAAAAGGATGCACTCGAATTCGACTATCGACCACGCACGTTACACCTAGACCTATACAACTTAACGTATGCGTTAATTTTTATATTCACATACCTGTGACGTGTAATTCCGATAAACTTGTGTTTCTGGAATTTTGGCTGACTCTCGCTTCATTTTGATATTCGTAACTTTTTCAAAATTGTTCACGGAATATGCGATGCAATAGGGGTAGCATGCAGTGGAAACTAGCCTGAGACTCACGGAATATGCGATGCAATAGGGGTAGCATGCAGTGGAAACTAGCCTGAGACTTGTGTGAACTCGGCAATATGTTTTTAACCGCTGTAGATATAGTTATTTTCAATCATTTAATCGAACGTAATTACACAAACGAACCCAAAAATTAATACTCTGGAAATATAGTAAGTACCTTTACTTTAAAAAATGGCGAAACAAGTTTCCTAAACCGCCATGTGTGTAACATCTAACAAGTGCATATTAAATAACTGCCATTACAAGAAATACTTCTAGAAAGGACATATTTCGTCGCTTCCAACCAAATCGTTTCTTAAATTTAATATCTGCCGTGGTTAAAATGACCAAATCTGTATAGTATGTCATAAATATGGTTGACTCAACTAAATATGATAGTAATAGCAAATAAATAAAATAGTATAAGCAAGCTACAGTTCGTATTTTTAACAGGAAAAAATATTTTGGGTGAAACCAAATGCACGCATTGTTAAATATAACATACGAATTTATTTCGTTAGATAACGGACCAAATACAAGTTTGTTTTAAATAAATTATGTCAACAAAACTTGTCTGTCGAAGCAAATACATTCCAGTAGTGACTTCAACGCTACGATTGTTAAATTAACAGTAATTTGTTTGTTGCAACGAAATTAATATCAACCTTATTTATTTGTTTGTCAACGATCCATTAATCTCAGTGTGGCTTATAGCGGAAATCTTTACTATTTGCTGGGTTTCAAAGTACTTTCAACTTATCAAAATATTACTGGCTTTTGTGGAGCTGTTACCCTATTTGACTGAGCCAATAAGAATCCCGATATTGTAATATTTGATGCCTATTACTAGTCTGTACACAGCTACGTTGTGTCAGACGTATATAACTCAATCGCACACAACAAACTACAGTGTTTTCAAGGGTATGTTGGTACAGTTACTTTTCGCGATATACCATCATCTCTAACATGATAGGCATTAGGCATTATCATTGACCTATCATGTCTTCATGAATCAACCAGTAGGGACTTTTTTCCCCTATTAATGTGGTTGTGTGTGAGTGGGGAATCCTTTCCTCGAAACTTTCTCCTATTGGACGAAGAGAGTAATTACCTGCCTAATGGTTTCTCTGACAACTCGGACGTGTGTACATTCGTTGTTAAACATCGCTTCCCTACGGGAACACATCCGCTCTCCGTCGCTCATGTGTTGTAGTCTGATGGTCCATGTTATAATAGTGTTGACGAAAGGTAGATTTTTATTTGTTGCGTTATAGAACTGGTTCGTACAAAACTAATACTTTATTTAAGTTCCACAAGTTTAACGCTGACGAAAAATAATTATTTGCACGTTTAAGCAATTTGAATGAATAACTAGCACACTCAATCAAATGTTTAAATATGTTATTGTTAGAGGCACGAGTATTTTGCGTATTAATCTGGCCACAGCCTAGACTTCTCAGTTCTATACGTGTACCGGCTGAAGCCGAATATGCATTGGCTTCTAACAGTACAAACGTGTAGCACGTGATATCTCCACGGCTTGTTTCCTTATTTATAACTGGCTTGCAGTCGTCAAATGTGTGTTAAAACCACTCTCGTCTAATCACAGGAGTCAAGTATACATTATTGGCATTCAACCTGACCTATAATCAATACGCAAAATAATCGTGCCTCTAATTATTTTACATAAGGGAGCAATCCTAAACTTTTTATAAAACACTCAATATATACTGAAGTTACCAGAATTGTATTGTAGCAACTGTAAAAGTTTGCATATTTACAAGGCGGAAGAATGGTAACTGTCCCACACTGCAAATAGATTAATTACTTCCTAAATATTTTAGAATGTTTTTAAAGTGCCCGGGTTTGCCATAGATATTCTGCAGCGCCTTAGCGAAGGGAGTTTGAAAGTTATTTCACGTCACCTGAACGTGTTAAAACCACCTTTTACTCTGCGTCCTCCCATCCCTTAAACTCCATCCACTTTATTTATTTATTAAATTTCGGCCATTGTGCAAATTTCCGAAGACATTTCCCTTAGTGTCTAAAGCTTATATGCCTAATTGTATTAATAAGTCCTTACAATGCCCACTAAGCTTTTACAGTAAGTCTTGGAATGGCAACCTGTAAAAACTACCCCTGAATAATTTCGTAAACTTAAATTGAATATTTTAAACGTCTACACGTTAGGAATATTTACTAAACAGTAAAAACCGTAAGGCTTGTTCCTAAACAAGTTTGGCGAATTTTTACTATTTTATAAAATATAAATTTTACCACGGGTATATGTGAAGCTAACCATGTTTACTTTCTTAATACACATAGTCTATACATAGAGGGGATGTTATTCTGAACCATTTCTTACCGTAGTGCTGTACAGGAGTGTAACTAGGCGATTGATGGCGTGTTAGGGAAGGTCAACATTCTTGCTCTCGGGTGGAATGGAGATGGGGAAGGGATTTGTCATTAAAAAAAAAGTGAAAACATTCCTAACACAGCTACATCTAGTAGAATGAGAACCAAATATCTTGAAAATAATGTTAGGAACTGTATTCGTAACTTGTAATATACTACAAAATCTCAAAATTATGATAAACACAAAACTTCACTTAAACTCATCACACACAAACACACATAAATATGTATGTATAGGGACCCATGTTTTTCGCGAAAAGAATTTTGTCCCTGTTTGTTTACGTGATTTACGTGCACATCTGCAATTCTGCTCCGTGATCATCGGTAGCGTGTCTATGTCTATCATTCGACTGAGCCAATTACAATAACGTTCCTGCAACGCCACACGTCTGTGATTTGCCGGTAGAATCCCAAAACTCGTGAGAGTTAAAATATTCTATTAATGACCACGAAGCAGTACTGCAGATGTGTACGGAAGGCACCAAATCCAAGTGGGGCAAAATTTTTTTTCGCGGAAACCAGAGGTCCTTATGAATGTGTGTGTCTATATAGATATACATATACATACATATACGCATACATATACATTGGGTGTACAGAAAGAAAAGGCCTAGTAAGAACACCACGCAAATCCTGGGCTAAATTGGAGACGAAAATGTTTGTGACAAAATGTTGTACAATGACATTTTATTTTCACAATGTGGCAACACAGCACTGTAGTTTAGTCTCCTCTTGCGCTTCACAGATATCTAACTTATCTTACTACTGCTGTTCTGACCTGCGTATTATTGGTTCAGGTTAAAATCCTGAGCAGTCCAAACATGATTCTATGTTTACTTGACTTAACATACAAGAAATAATACCTGATCGTGGAGCGCAAGAGGGGACCGTCACAGTGCAGTGTTGCCATATTGCGCACTTAAAATGACGTACTCACTTTTGCCATTCCACTAACATTTTCGTCTCCAATTTAACCCAGGATTCGCGTGGTGTGCGAGTTCAATGACATTCATGCTAGAATCCAATGTACTATGCATACTCAAGCCCCGTCTATTCGCTCAATGTCAGCTGTCTGGATGAGTAGCAGGTAA